>JAPZDZ010000005.1:23555625-23565980 GCA_029783805.1 Acanthurus tennentii
CAATCACAACACAGCATCACAACACAGCAGCTCATCAGCCAATCACAACATAGAAGCTCATCAGCCAATCACAACACAGCAGCCCATCAGCCAATCACAACACAGCAGCTCGTCAGCCAATCACAACACAGCAGCTCATTGCCAGACTCCATTGTTCTGGACCGAGGACTTTTGACTTGTTGAACTTAACTGATAAATCACTTAAAAGTGCCAATCGTATCAATAATTCTTATAACTTTGTCCTAAAAGACGAAACAGAGCAAACAGTGTGTTTACCATGAGAGAACCTGGTTGTATCCATACTGGAAGTCTCTCTCCTGGTCTTTGCGGACTGGGTAAACCAGCTGGTTCTCGTGGAAGTACAGAACCTTCTTCAGACGAGCGAGATCTGGTCTGAGAGCCACCAGCTCACACAGGTTCAGGACCGAGCTGCAGAACAGGACTCTGAAGAGACACAATGTGGAAACATGAGTGAAAACACTGTGAGCACACCAAACAAAAACCTGGTTCCAGAAAACCTGCTGGGTCGTCCTCTAGAGGGCAGGAGGGTCACAACAGTTCATTTGGACATTCAAATGGACAGTCACAGAAGTTCTGGTCTGAGACCACATGAAGACCTCCACACAGGTTCCGAGTCCTCGTCCTCTAGATGCAGGTCCACATGTAGTCTGACGACTGAGTCGAGTCCTGAACTCACTTCAGTCTCCTTCAGAGGACTTCCTGTCCCAAAGACCTCAGAATGAACATGATGCTTCAAGGACTCGGCCCTCGTGATTATTGGACACCAGCCTTTCAACTGGACCTGTGATTGTTCGGGTGTTTTTGGACTTTTTGGTTTTTAATGATGAGACAGAGGCTGTATTTGTGTTGACAGACGACCTGTGTGTCTTCACTTGGGACTAGACCTGTCTTTGGACTACCTGGTCTTGATTTGGGACTAGTGACTTGTGATTTAGTGTCAGACTGGACAGAACCAGAACTTGTGTAAGAGTTCAGATTATCATAGTGTGAACCACCAGGACCAGGACCAGGACCAGGACCCCCCCCCCCCCCCGATGCTGCACTGTAATCCACCTGACCTAAACCTCTGTGCTCAAGAACGGTCCTTCAAGCTTGGATCTCCCTGAGTGACTCCCAAACCTCCAGCCCTCGACTCTTTCATGTGAACCTTCCCTGCCACTCTCTCAGACCTGGATTAGACCAACTTCCTGGACCGGCTTGGCTCTCTTTCCAGACCCGCGGACAGAAAAGTGGAGCAGGAATCACTTTGACTCAAACCAGATGATCAGTCGGCCAGCCTTCCTGTGAAGTTCAGACTCTGGTTCAAACTTGCAGGAGTTACTGAGTAAATCCATGTGGACACACAGGAATTATGTGATTTAAACACTCACTGGGTTTCTGTGCTGAGTGAAACGAGCTTTGTTTTTCCTCTGACTTCACTAAAGACTTCTGTGTTTTCTTACCAAGGCTCTGGACTTCAGATATCACAGCTCACGAGCTCGACACTGAGAAAGGAGAAGACTGAAACATGGAGAGTTTGGACTGCTGAGGGTGAGAACCAAGAGATTAACATCTGATCCCTTTTAGCACGCTGACAAGCTAAAACGTTAGCATGGCTTTACTATGCAACCTTTGCTACACAAAGGTAACACTTGGCAGATGATGCATGCGCGTGCAGCTTTGATCTTTTAAGCATGCTAGCTAACGAGTTATCAGGCTACATCTACAGTAGTTCTGAAACACATTTCCTCTCCAACACGCTGATTTAACAACGTTACGAAGGTTCTGTTTCTCCTGCAGGTGAATGTGATCAGTGAGTAATGATGGATTTATGCTAGCTGCTCTGCGGATGCTAACGTTGGCTCATTCACCACTCAGCAGCAGTTCGACGGCTCAGACATGAGCAGCAGTATCTTTGGTGATCCTCTCACTAGCATGTGTCTAACACGTTTCATCAGCCTCACTGGACTTTGTTCTTCTTGGTCGTTAGTTCATGTTGATGGCAGAGAGAGTTAGCAGCTCAGGCTGGTTGAACTAGTTATCAGATGAGCTCGACCACAACAGAAAGAAGAGAACTGAGAGTCCCATCGAGCCAGCTGCTCCTGATCAGGCCAACGTGAACCTCACTGATGGTTTTATTCTGTGAAACACACAGAGGCCGTCGTTTCTATGAAACATGGCCGGTGGTCACAGCGCAGGAGAAGATTACGCTGCAGAAACTACAGGAGGAACCATCATGCTGCAGATCACAGAACAGTCCAATAACTCATCTGTGAACTCTGACACCTTTAGGGTCTGACGGCGGCGGTTCGATTACTCGAATCCAACCTGATAACGTGTCGAAGCTTCAGGAGGAAATCAAAGGGCAGAGAGCAACACAGTGAGGTGTTTGTACACGATGCCCTTTAAAAACACAATCTGAGAATGAGTCAGCTGCCCTCCCCCACACACACACACGCACACACACACACACACACACACACACACACGCACACACGCAACCTGACTGCTGAAATGACCGAGACGTTTCAGCATCCCAGCACAGAAATGATTAAATATAGATCACAGGCAATCGTCGTTTATTTGACTTGTGTGTTCAGATTTGACTCAGCAGCTTCAAACCTCTGAGTCACTGAAACCTGAAATCTTCTTCACGCTGCTGCTCGTCCTCGTCACAACATTCACTCCAGAGTTAAGGCCAGTACACCGAAGAGCTGAGACTAAATGAAACGGTTGCAGGTGAAGTTGCAGCGGTGCAGACTGGACGCCGCGGCTCGACTCGAACGGGCCGACGGCGTCGCCTGAAACTGAGCTGTTCAAGTTTCCAGAAGCAAACTTTGGAACAAAAGACACGTCACCTATTCCAACAGCCAATCAGCTTGTAGCAACATACGAGCTTCTCTTATTCACGTTTCGTTTACGTTTCTGGAGTCACGTAAGCTCACAGAAACACAGGCTGTTCCTGAACTTCACGTGACAGCAGCGCTTTTCTGTCTGCTGCTTCACAGCTTTCATTAGTGTAACTGTGAGAGAATGAGCAGGTGCCTTCAATGCCTCTGTTCATTTCAGCGTTACGCCACAAAGTTTGTTATCTGCATAGCAACGCACCCCCCCCAGCAAAAGCAGAGTCATTGCTATGCAAACAGCACGGTGTGTGATGTCACCTGAGTGTCTCACCTGTATGACGGACAGGTGGGGACGGTCTGGCTGAAGTGCAGCGCCGCAGTTCTCGCCCTCCAGTGCCATTTCTTTGCAGGCAGCGTGACGACGGAGCAGCCGTCGATGTTTTCTTTCAGCAGGTCGATCAGCTGTTTGTGAGAGCCGCCGTAAAACGCCTCCAGCAGCAGAACTGTGGGAGCCTGACGGGGGGGGGGACAGTAGTTATTGATCGTATCGATTAGGTGTTTTGATAAGTGTTGGGGGAGATGCATTGAGATTTTTCTCAGTTTTTTGCAGTTTGATGTTAAAAACCTAATTTGAGTTCACATATAAATGCTCTTCATTACAACAACGTGTTTAAAAAAACGGAGAAACGTTAAAAACAAACAGCAAACGTTTTAAATCTTCAAACAAACTTCAGTTTTTAAAACCGGAATATTTCCTTTTTTCTTCTTCTTGTTTGACAGTAAACTGTTCAATAAAAAATACAAGTTATAGAAGAAAAATCTATTTCACAGATCAATGCAGAGAGTGTGTGTGTGTGTGTGTGTGTGTGTGTGTGTGTGTGTGAGTGTGTGTGTGTGTGTGTGAGTGTGTGTGTGTGCGTCCACATCCTGTTGTTGGCTCTTGTGTCGAAGTAACAGAGTAAAACTCAGGATGACTAAACATGAAAAACCAGAGGAGAAACAGGAAATCAGACTTCTCTCTGCTGAACAATTCAACCATCATTTGAGCTCAAACACACAGACGAGTGTGTGAAACAAATCTGAGGATTTTAATTAACCTCTTTTTACCAAAAATTAAAGCTGGAACTCGAGCAGATCAACCAAAAGTCATCGATGACACTTTCTAAAGTCAAAAAGTCCGTTAATGAGGAGAACGGGGATCTCTGATGTTTTCAGTCAGTGTGAACACACTGAGACATAAAACCTGGAATCTGTTTTTACATCACAACCGATTTCATTCAGGGACGGGGGGGGGGGCACCAAAACACCAGTTTTCACACACAGTTGCTTTCAGCAGCTCAAAACAACAGTAAATATCAAACAAAGTGCTGAAACGATGTGGAGACTCGCAGCGAGTCGGGAGCGAACGGAAAGAAGCTGCTAATGTGACGTCAGCTCAGACACACTGAACGGTTCGCCCGGTTTTTCCACCAACACGTTTTAAAGCTGCTGTCTGGCCTCAAACAACCTGCTGCAGGGTCAGAGCTCTGCAGCTCGCTGGTTTTACCCCCCAGGTTCGGTCCTTTTGTCTGCTGTGAGACAGAAGCAAACATTTCATATTTGTCTGTGACGAGGAGACTCGGAGGCAGCGACACTCATGTGATGTCGGTTTTCTCTGGTTTCATCTCTGCAGGTCATCAGCTCAGTTGTCTCCTTCAAACCAGCTTCAATTCAGCTTTTCTGCAAAAGTACTGTTCATGTTTTATTTTTATTTTTCAATCGCAACACTTATGAGTTGATTTTCTCTGAATGATCACAGATCAGGCTGGAAAGATCAGTCAATTTATTGACAAAGTTTTGATTTGTTTTAAAGTTGGTTTTAAAAAAAATGCTAAATTTGTCAGTTCCAGTTTCTCAGGTGTAAATTTTTGTCGTTTAACTTGAACTTATTGGGAACTTAATAATAAAAAGACCAAGAAACAACTGGTGGGACGAAGCGAGACGTCTGAAGATGACGCACACACAAACATATCTGAGCGCCTCGGTGTGTTTTGTTGGTAATAGTTGTTCATAAATGTGTTTCACAGCGTGCACAGAGACAAAATAAAGTGTAATAAAATGTAAAATGTGCAGCAGCCTGACGGAAGCGATGCTGTGATGAAGAGCAGATCTTCATCAGGAAATGGAAAACTATTGTTGACACTCAGCGTTTCTGCAGAAAGTTAACTTTGCAGCAACAAACCACAATAAATCATCATATGCGTCTATTTGCAGCACAATGTGTCCTGATAGAGAAGCTGAGAGTCCATTATGGCGTGAGGAGCTTTAACAGGAAGTGGACGTCTTACGGTCCCCGAGCTTTCTGTCCTTCCACTGAATTCCCTCCCAGTGATTTCCAGTCCGCCCTCCATTTAGCTGCCCACAATGGGAGCTAATGTAGCTGCAGCCCTGAGCGCTCGCCCACAGACTGCTCATCAGTCAATATCTGCTCCCTGCAGCTCTGAAACACGACTCATATCAGGAGACAGAAATGAGCTCTTTCTTCTCTGTTTCTGCAGGGCAGATACCACCGCGCTGCTTCAGCACAGCCGCGATGCAAATGTGTCAGAAATAAAAATCTGATTGGAAACACCAGCATAATGTCGCCCATTGTGCTCACACGGTCCAATCTATTTCCTGAATGCTGGTGACATAATGTGGAAGATGAAAATGTGAGTGTGTCGGGTGGAAGAAGGACGTTGATTAACTCGACGGTCTGTGACCTTTTGGCCTTTAAAGTGAAGAATAATGGACTGGTTTCAGGTTCAGGCCTCGGCGTGGACCACATCAGTCCCACTTCACTCCAACGGCTCACAGGCCGAGCAGCTCGGCATCGAGAACACACAGCAACAAACACGCAGCAACAAACACGCAGCAACAAACACGCAGCAACAAACACACAGCAACAAACACACAGCAACAAACACACAGCAACAAACACACACAGACACACACAAAAACTACACTAGAAAAAAACTGCTGAAAGATTTCTTTCCCCGTTTTAGTCAGAAACAACAATGTTGGTTAACAGACACACAAAGGTGTAAACAACAGAAGTGGTGAGACCAGGCGACACGTGCACACATGAAAACATGAAAACATGTTTGTTTGTACGAACACAAATAAGACTTTTGTTCAGAAGAAAAGAAATAAATGGCATCATTGATGTTGGAGGTCTGTTTTCTTGAAGCTGATGTAACTATGATTGATCACAGGAAAAAAGAGAATGATTGGAGTCAGAAAGCTGAAAATGATGAACACAAAATAAATGATAAACGTGACCTGAAGTCGCTCATTTTTGACCTTCGACTCCGTTGACATTTGGTTCGGGCGACGAGCTCAGAGGATTTACTGATGTGAGCGTTTACAGATGCTAAAACCCAGAAGTGCAAACGCGTCAGGACGCCTCCACCGACGGCATCACACACGTCTGATCGTTTTAAATGCAACGATTCTGTCAGCTCTCTCCAAGCAGCCAATGAGAGAAAAGTCTGTTCGTCCTGGAGCATCTGATGGTGTTGCCAAGCAACAATCAGCATCTCAATCCCTGAGCTGAACGTCAGCTAGCATGCTAACAAGCCAGCACAACACATTAGACACCATCAGCCGAAACCTCTCCTCCAAACATTTCCTCATCCAGACTCATCCGTCCTCCGGCTTTCTCTTCCTCCCTGCAGAGCATCACTACAACCTTCGCTCATTACTATCTGCTTCCCCAAGGTCACATGACAGATCACATGAGGTGGGGCATCACAGCATCACAGTAACCTTCACTTATTTAACACAATAACTGCAAATCAATCAACATTTCAGTAAAACTTTCCTGCAGTATGTGATGCACCAGTGTTTTCAAATCTGTGTGTGTGTGTGTGTGTGTGTGTGTGTGTGTGTGTGAGATCTGTTTTCTTCAGGTGTGACACCTTGTGACTTAAAACTCTCTGAACTCCACTTCATAAAAACAAAGAGTTTTAAAGCTGGTTGAAAACTTGATGACACGACACAGAAGTTTGAAAATAAAGCTGACAAATATTAGAATATAATAAACTGCAGCATCTGAGAACAGAAGTCAACATGTACGAGCAGGAAGACAAATGAAGTCAACTGTGCCGGGAAGACAGAAGCTCCAAAAATCAACAATCAGAACAACGAAAGGTCAAAAGTAAAAAACAAAGAGCGAGGAGTGGAAAATAAAAGTCGGCAGAAAAAAAGAAAAATTTACAGAAAAGAAGATTACAAGATGGCGGCAGAGGAAACGAGGGATAAGGAGATGTGAGGAGATAAAAAAAGTGCAGAGACGTGAATACAGCGATGTGTTGAGCTGACTGGAAGTTTGTCATCAAATGTGAAATCACATCATTCCACCTTAAACACAAAGAGTCCCTGCCAACCACGGCGGGGGATTCCACAAGACTCATCTCACCTAGACACCTTTTCCTCGCCCACTGCTGCAAACATGGAAGGCTGCCGACACACATGAAACAAAGGGTTAATGTCACCGATTTCCCCCTGACAGGGAATCCCCCCCCAGCAGCCAGCGAGGGGTTAACAGCAGCGCGAGTCATGAGTCAGCCTGCAGAGCGGCGCTGGAAACTCAGCCCGGTGAGCGCAGCTGGAAATGTTTTTCTGCTTCTTCATGTTAGCGATCTGTGAACGTGTGGGCCGATCAGGATTCATCCCACCTGACCTCCTGATGACATCAGCAGCGGCGCTCCTCGCAGAGATGACGAAGGAGCCACAGCTCATGATGTCACTGCTTTTCACCAGAAAACACCGTTATTCACGGTGCCAATCCCCCGTCTGTGTGGAGGATTTCTGTCAGTTTCCATCGGTGAGTTATCACCTGGAAATGACCACGGCTGAACTTTTCATCAGAATGAACCTTTTATTGCTACAAAGCAGCTCCTCCACCATGTTTCTCCACCATGTTGCTACAGCAGCCCTGAAGGGACAAACCACACACGGCCTCTCAGTCTTTAGTGAGCCTGGTGGCCACCGTAGGTTTGAGTCATGCTAGCAGAGCAGCTCTGAGCATTAAGATGCTCCACGCTGAAATGTTCAACAGCTGCAGGATGGACCTTCCTGATCCCAGATAACATGATCCCAGCTAACATGATCCCAGATAACATGATCCCAGCTAACATGATCCCAGATAACATGATCCAAGCTAGCATGATCCAAGCTAGCATGATGGCATTAAATCTGGAGCTTCACTGCCAGCATGCAGAGCGATCAGAGCTCTCAGAGACTGTTGGAGTTCTGCAGGATCAGAGCACAGAAACCTGCATCCAGCATGCAGCAACAACCTTCATGAATAATCCAGGTCTCACCAGCAGCTCCGACATCCTTGCTGACCACAGCAGAACTCTGCATTTGTGCTTGAAATGTTGTTGTTTAGTCTTTTGATAAGTCGACTAATTAACTGACTGACTGGCTGCTGTGTTCGAATGATCTTTTTCCTGAATGAAACCTCTGTTCTCTTCCTTTAACACTCTGCAGCAGAGAAATCTGCCTGCAGATAAAGAGAGCAGCGAGGCCGCGGCAGCAGAACCAAATCAAAGACACGAGGCGTCCTGAACGTTCTGAGTCTCCACGAGGCGGGAGCACGAAGCCCGGAGCAGCAGGAGCCTCGTGTCAGAGGATTAATGTGAGCAAGAAGTGACTCTTTCTGTTAATTGCAGCAGTTGAAGTTCACAGCTCAGAGTTAATCATCAATTGCTGTAATTAATCTGAGGACACCGAACAAGGTTACTCTCATCATTCACCACAGCAGACTCACTCTACGGCATCTACATCTACATCTACAACACACATTCTACACATAATACATGGATTATATTACAGTTTACACCAGATTATCTGTTTTCCAGTTTTAAAACAGATTCATTTGTTCAGGACATAAAAATCTCTCCATTATGCAAACACACACACACACACAAACACACACACATTTTAATGTCTTTATACCAACAAGACAAAATAAAAATTTTGGACAACTGTTGCATAAATTACTTGATTTTTTGCGATTTAACAGCCGTTCTAAAGTCATGACGCCTCTCAGTATTTCTATGCCGGCGTTGCATCTGAGCGTTGTTTGTTGTTTTTACAGTCTGGGATCAGTTCGTCCTCTGCATCTTTCAGAGCAGTGAGACTCATCAGTGGTTAATTAATGTGAAACTTTACTTCTTAAAGTCTTTGTTAAAAGGAAAAGATTCAAACTATTCAAAACAAAAAGAGAAAAACTGCTGTGGTGAACGTTTGCAGCCTGTCGGAGCACGTCGCCGTCATGCTGGACATCACAACACGTTGTGTCCGTCTGTTTGGACTTTGAGACGACCACGAGCCGCGAGCATCACTTCATCTCTGCCTTCACTTCCTGTCACCTGTCTGTCTGCCTGTCTGTCTGTCTGCCCCACAGTCTACAGAGGAAAAGTTTTCACTTCAGAGACGATGACCAGAATTATTTTTCTGTCAACCCGCTGATGGATAAATGGATAAACGGACCAGCAGACAGCAGATCCAGAGTCAGTTTTCTGTGATAGCTGCGATACTTTTATATGATGCTGATATTTTTAGTCTTTAACGCAGACATATTGGCAAACGGTCACCAACACGGTGAGTTACTCTGGTTTATTTCTGGGCATTTGTTTGATAAATCTGCTACAAACAAACACTGTTCGGTCTATTTGAGTGTGAAAAGTTTTTGTGAGTCAGATTTCACCGTTTTTCAAGAAAGAAAAAACAAATTCAAACCAGCCTAACATGCAAAACTCTCAGCTGGTGCCAACTTCAAACGGGGCCATAAAGATCTTAGAAATCTGCTTCATATTGTTTTGTGTAGTTTCAATATAAAGCATGACTCATATTCTGTGATCCTGTTCTGAATGTAAAGCTCTCAGCCGCCATACAAACACTGACACACAGCCGTCAGCACCAGAGTCCATCTGAAACACACCAGGTTATCAGCTGAGACGGCGGCCAGAGGTTTCACCTTTCAGTCTTTATCCTCTCTGTTTATTATCACTTATTTCTGTTTATTATCACTTGTTTCTGTTTATTATCACTTATTTCTGTTTATTATCACTTATTTCTGTTTATTATCACTTAATTCTTTTGCAGTCGTTTCATTTTTTTAAATCTACGATAGAAATATGTCGCTGCTCCTCCAGAAAAAAGAAAAAATGGATCAGAATCACATCACAACAGGGAAAGTTTTCTGCTTCAGTAAGTTTCTCAAAGTTTTCAAGACATGGAAACCTTTTAAACTTTTGTTAAGTTTCGATCTCGACCAGGAAACGTTTCACATCACGACACGATAGTGTGACGGCGTTGGAGCGGCTGGTGGTCACCTGAACGCCACATCACCTGAGGGTTCCTGAACCGGCTACACACAACGTGGCCAACCTGCATGCAGCTTGTTTCCATGGGAACCTCCAGCTGACCAATCAGAAACAAGGACTCACTGAAAGGCTTTTCTGGGTCCCTGATGGCGGA
>JAPZDZ010000005.1:23569802-23585735 GCA_029783805.1 Acanthurus tennentii
CCCCCCCCCCCCCCCCCCCCCCCCCCCCCCCCCCCCCCCCCCCCCCCCCCCCCCCCCCCCCCCCCCCCCCCCACACATGCTAAGATCGCTTAAGCTTCACTTCACTTCACTTTGAACACTTCACGACCTTTAAAGGTCAGTTTTACCACAAAGGACTGAAATATTTAGCTCGTTCTCTTTTTTATTCTGGTTCTTGTAATTTGTTGAGGCAGTCGGTACTCACAGCTAACCGCTAACTGCTAAACTGTCCAGCTAGCATGTCTCTGCTGTTCAGTGCTCAGTGAAGAGTGACTAAAAATGGAAAATAAAGCACTGTGAGCTAACTAGCTTTAGCCATCACTGACATCACTGTGTTAGTGCAAACAGACACAAACCCAGTTAGCAGCTAGCTTAGCATCAAAACTAGCAGCCAGAAACAGGTCTGTGTTTTAGATTCTCCAACACCGACACAGTAACTTTAGTTTCTGTGATCAGCTTCATTCCTTCTGACGAATGTTAGCCTGAGCTGTGTAACGTCCGAGCTAATGGGGAGAACTCAGCGGTCAACCAGGTCTGAGGAGAAAAACGAAGGATTTTTAAAGTTGGTGTCTGAGAATCCTTCACATCCAGCACTTTTTTAAAAGCCTCAAGAGTGAAGCAGTGAAGTGAAACTGTGAAGCACCAACTGTCACTTTCCATGAAGAAACTCACAGACGCAAGTCAGACAACAAATTTGGAGATGAAACCTTGAACTTGTTGGACCATCTGAGTCAAAATTAACCTGCTGCAAAGGGTCATAAAAGTCAGATTTAATCTGGATTTTATTTCTGTAGTTTCTCTTCTGATGCAAACCGAACTCAAAGCAGGAGGAAGCGTTTGCAAAACACTGTCACCTCCAACAGACATGTTGGTCCTTTTAGGTACGAGCTGAATGTGTGTGTGTGGGGAAATGAAGTCCTGATGGAGGAAACGGGACCGTTTAATGTAAAACACACCTTTGTAAGGTACATATGAGCATCTCATGAGGGAAAGCTGAAATCAAATATCACTTTTGTGTCAAATAGAATAAGCTCAACTGACCTCCCACCAGATAAAGTGAAAGTCATCATTTCTTTCCACCCCTGATATTTTGAGTACAGTCCCTGAAAGTACGAGGATCTTTCTCCTGAATCGAGCCAATGTGACAAATGTTCGAAAGCTCTCTGAAATCTGCGTTCTGGATCAGTCGTCCTGCTCCAACTTGCCGTCTGTCTTCCCTTCTCGTGAACTCTCGTCCCTCAGCTGCGTTGTGTCTTTGCCCTTGTCGTCCCTCGTCGAGTCCATCTGGCTCCGGTTGTCGCCCTCCTCCCCCTCCTCCTCCTCCGCCTCCTCCTCTTCCCTGAAACTTGCCTTCTGACTGTCTATCACCTCCTTGTACGTCTTTTCGTTCACTTCCCTCTCCTCCTGTCCTCTTCCTTCGCTGCCGTCCCTCAGGATCGTACCGCTGTCCTCCTGCTGGTCCTCGGGGTCCGAGTACCCGAGCGGCCCCAGACCCTGCAGATAGGCCCTCCTCATCAGCAGCTCGGTGGGCTCCATGCCTCCAACCACCACGCCTCCTCCGCCCTTGTCCCTGGCCTCCCTCTCGGCCGCCTCCCGCTCCTCCGCCTCCCTCTTGCAGTAGGAGTACCGGTGGTTCATGTGCTGTGAGTACGAGCCCGAGTGAGAGAAGCGCTTCCCGCACTTGTCGCACTGGTAGGGTTTCTCTCCGGAGTGCAGGCGCGAGTGTTCGATGAGATGGTGTTTGTGTTTGAAGGCTTTCTTACAGATCTGACACTGGTGAGGACGCTTCCCTGCAGAAACACAGAACACAGGAGCACAAGGGTCACGACAGGAACACAGCGGCAGGGCGGCGCTTCACACTGGCCCCGCCCACCACGCCACGCTGCATCACTCAGACTCTCTCAAAAAGAAACTTCTCAAGGGAAACTTTCTTAACCTGAAGTCAGTTAGCTGCATCCACAAATTTGTCCAACAATTCAAGGTTTTAGGCAAAATCCTAAAAAAGAGCTCTGGTTTCATCTGGTTTCATATTTTATTTTTGACTGTTGGTCAAACAAACAAGATTTCAATGGAAATTTTGATTTGACATTTTTGGAAAAGCTATTGATTAAATTAGGATCGACACAAATGAGCTGCGAAGTCAGAGGTGTGTTTGATTCATAACAGACTGCACAGACTGAAGATGACACTTCTTTTTGTTTCAGAATGAATCTTCATGAGTCAAACTTGACTCCAACACTCTGCAGCCTCTAAAGATTCATCCAAACCGTCAGAAACATCAATCTGACAGCAGATCAGGTCATAATAACTGGATCATATCAGCTCGTTCACGTCACAGCTTCAGTGACTTCGTCAAACCTTCGTGTCTGTTTCTTTCTTAGAGTTCACGACATCTGCTGATGTTGAAGAGTTTGATTTCATAAAGCATCATTTGAGTTTCAGTCGGTTCTTTCTGATGCAAAATCACATCCAGTGCTGAGAAAGCGATCTATTAACGTTCAAATCTCTGTGAAAATCTCTCAGCTGATTGGCTGATCTGTCTGCTGACAAACATGCTATTGGCTGGTTGAAGAATGTGAGGCTTTTAACCGCAAACATGAAGCTGCTTCTGATCTAAACAATCGATCCTCTGGAAACTTCCAATCATTTTAACCGTCCTCTCATGGACTTCCTGCTGGTCACTTCCTGTGTGCTCCTGTTGCCACGGCAACACTGAGGTCAGACACGATGCCAACAGGCAACGTGAACCTGCAACAGTCTGATGACATCACAGCGCCAGATTTCAACCAGGGATCCTTCACAGCCGTAACACCACGCCCTCTCCTCCTGACACACACACACACACACACACACACACACACACACACACACACACACTCACACAAATTTACTACAACTCCGTACGAGCAGAAATTTCTTCCATCTGACTCTGAACAGGATGCCTCAGTTTGCTGCCAACTGACAGGCTGAACGCCGTCCAAACACACGTCCCACGCACACATGCACCGAAAACACGGCTTCACCACGGCAAAGCCAACACACACGCAGACAGAGAACACATGTGCATGCACGGCTCCTCACAAACACTCATGCAGGCAGATCGTAGCCACAAATAGACCTGGAACGCCTCTAACATCCACCATAGCTGGCATAGTTTACTGTAACACACACACACACACACACACAAGGTGCGGCAAAAATAACCGAGACGGTGGATTCCTGCGCTGAGTGGAGGGGGGCGGACGTGAACGACATGATGCAACCGAGTGAAAGAGACGAAGGTAGAACAGGTCACAGCTCTTTAAACAGGACGCTGCTCAGGTACGAGCGTCCTGCTGCACCAAACTCCACTGAGAAAACGTGGATCGATGTTTGGTGAAACCTGACTCACCCACTCCAAACTAAACGTTTGTTCAAGTCTTTTCTTTCAGATCTCGATCAGTCAGTGAAGGCATCTGTGCCTGTGTTCAGCTTTTAAAAGGGTGACACTCACTTGATATTAACTGACTGCAGTTTTGACCAGAACTTCATTAAAAAGAAGAAAACAGATTACAGTTTTAAACATCAGTTTATGTCGATTTGTGTCCAAACATTCAGTTTTCTGCTCGGAGACGACAGATCAGCGAGTGTACGGACACTTTGTGGACGTCAGTGTCTGCATGTGGAAGTCTGTCAGTCTGTCAGAAACCTCCCTGTGCTTTCATGAGGCTCCTCCATTCAACACAAAGAGTTGACACACAGTTCAACTGCAAGATGTTTACTGGTGTATTCATATCACTAACTGTTTGTTTTCACTTCAGAAACGGAAGAAATGGACCAACTCTCTGCTCTAATGAATATTTCCTTTTGATCTTGGTGCTCAGTGTACACACACATGCAAACATGCACACCTCCTCCTCTCCGCATGTCTTTCTGCACAAACACATCACAGTGTGAATGAGATGCTGCAGAAAATGTTGCTTATATTTGGGGCACTGAATGTTTATGTAATCCCCTCCATATTAAGTGTTCCCTACCCCCTGCTGAAAAGAAAGGAACATGTTAAAGGCCATGGTTTACAGAGAACAAAACAGAAAAAATAACGGCAGAGAACAGAAAAAAATACAAGTGGGGGAGCTACGCGACTGAATAAATAAAGGAAAGAATGAAACATAAGAAATGAAGGGAGAGGGCACAAAAGCATCGGGGGTGGGGTAAAAAAGAAGTGTCCAAACGTTATATATACCTGTGTGCTCATATTTGTGTCTTAGGAGGGAACTGGTCTTCTGGAATGTTTTGTCGCACAAGTCACACGCGTACATACCACTTTCAGTCTTCTTAATCTTCTTCCTGGAAAGCAGCGAGTCGCTGTCTGTCAGGTCGTCCAGGCCTGACAGATAGTCTGCCGTCCCGTCCAGCAGCTCCCCCTGAGACGCAGAGAAAGATCATTTCAATACGCCTGCTAATCCCACACCTGTCGACTTCACACTCAGAGACACCTCCTGGTCCAACCCCCCACCGCCTCCATGATCCCAAGTCTGGACAGAGCTTAGAGGCCCAACCTGGGTAAGTCCCCTCTTGAAAAGGGGGGGACACGTGGGACGGGGAGGTTTTGAATAAAGCTTGGTGTTCACAGATAAATAGAAGAATATGGGGCAAACAACATTTAGTGTTATATCACAACACTGACTGAAGGTTGGTTTCCCAAGAACAAAGAAGGACGTGACTCAACAGATCAACCAACGGTCATTAAAACTGCTTTTATTCATTCAAAGCAGCTTCACCCAAAGGTCCTTCAGGCTGCTCCCGATGTGCAGCTTCAGATCATATCACAGCGTCTTCCTCAGGAAACAAAGCTACCTTCTCCTGAGAACTTCACTGACTTCTTGTCTATGTCATCTATAATGCTGAAAGCCGACTCTTGATCCTGGAAAGCTTAGCTGATGGTTTCATCACAGCATTCCCATATTTGAGCGGGAAATTAGCATCTGAATGACTGAATGATATGCTGATACTGTTTCAGACACCAGCAGATGATCTGCCATTGAATGGTCTGTAGATTTGAACCCTTAAAAGTTAAATGACCACCCTCCCCATCCTTTGCTCATTGTGTCCCCTCTCTGCTGTTTTCTCCTAAATGTAGACAGAGAAAAACAGAAACAGCGAATGACGAGAATTAGAATTTTCATTATCTGTAATTCCCTGATGATTTGGAAACTCAGAAACTGTGTGATACATCCAGCAGCTTCACCCTTGTGTCAACTGAAGTCATGTTTTCCTGCCAAGGAACTCCTGGTTGCATAAGTTACTGTCTTCTCTCAAAGGACAAAAACGCATAACATTTTTCTTACCACCCCAAAGGATCAAGTCAAGAAAGCCCTCTGCCTGCTTTCCAGCATCAACGCATGTCAGTAGTCCAAACTACAAACCCTGCAGCCAGTTGGCTCTGTGTGGTATCTGACTGTTAACACCTAAACTAAACTGAAATTTAACAATTAAGGTGAAAGATGAAGAAACACTATCTGCTTCAGGCTTTGAAATATGACCTGTTGAGGCCCTTTGGTTGAGGGAAATGTCTTACCTGAAAACCTGGTTTCCGTTGGTATTTTCTCCTCTGTTGCATTTCAGCAAATGTGGCCGCCCCAGTAGCATAGGTGTAGGCCATGTGGGGCAGGAAGCTCATGGGGTCGATACCTGGGTAGGGCCTGAGGCCTGGTATGGAGGCCTGTGCCGGGGACAAGAAGGTGGGTGGGGGAAATGCTCCATGAGGTGGCAAAGAGGTGTAGACAGGACCACCACTAAATGGATTTATGCCAAAGATAGGACTGGTGCTTTTCTCCAGCTGATGGGCGGAGTTTCCTCCACCATCAGAGACCAGAGCCTCCTTCTTGATGTTGATCAAATCCAATGTCCCAGACACCTGTTCTCGTCCTTGATCGTCGCCATTACGATCGGTCATGAAACCGTTGGGCCTGGGTCTCTTCTCTCCAGCAGAGATGAGCTTCTGCACCATGTGCTTGGGTAGCGACAGATCCAGTGGTATATCCCCTTGTGCATCCTCAGAAACTAGGCTGTTTGGAGTGTAAGAGCTACTCTGAGAGTTTTTGGAGGAAGTGGAGGAAAGGTTGAGGGGTGAAGGAGTGTTGCTCCTCAAGTGGTCCAAGGGGTCTAGTGGTGTGTCCTCTGTTGTCTGCCTTTTGGCTGTAAACTGGTTGGCTTTTGGGTATCTGTGAGAGGCATCATCATTAGTGAAGCCTCCATGTAAATCTACAGCAGGAAGTGACGTTGGTGATCGTCTCAAGCTGTGGTTGATGTCCAGTCCACTGTGGTCAGGAGGGGGCGACTTTTTCCTCAAACTGCCTCCGTGGTGGTTTTGGCTCTTCCATTGGGCAAACCACTCCTTGACAAACTCTTGTGGAAGGCCTACAGCAATTGAAATTTTGAGCAGTTCTTCTGAGTTTGGCTCGGTGTTCATGGCAAAGTAGGCCTTGAGCACTGACACATGGTCCTTGAAGGGGTTGATGGGGCTGGTGGCTCGCTCGTTGCTGGGCAGTTCAGAGCCGGTTGCCCCCCTGCGGCCGGCAGGACTGCTCTCAGCCGGCTGCAGGACTGCCTTGATTTCCTCGTTCATTTTGCACAGATAGCGCTCGTGTTGATGCAGTGGAATGGGCCCGGGGAACGTCTCCTTGCAGTACTGGCAGGAGAATGACAGGAACTGATTCTGGCTGTTGTGAAATTTCTCCTCACCACTGAGCTCATTTGAGTGGTTTGACTTCTCCTTCTTGACATCCACTTGCCTCTTGGAGTCGTCAATCAGACTTTTGGCCTCATTGACCTTCTCCAGCGTATAATCAATGATGCTTTTTGTGGGGCTGCCATGGCCCACCGCCTGGAAGCCTGCCTGGGTGAAATTGTGCTCCTCCATCTGGGCCCCCAGCTCCTTCATGTAGGCCCTGAGCTTAGAGATCTCCTCTGGGTTACCATCCATCTTCTGCCTGCACACTGTGTTATCCACAATCTGTAGCACCTTTTGCACCTCACTCAGGTTGTTCCCGAAAGGTCCTGTGTAGCCTAGCAGTGGGAGGTCTAGACCCATGCCTGCCAAAGGTTGATGGGGGCTGTGGGAGGAGCTGTGGATGCCCAGTGGGCTTCCCACCCGGCCATTTAAGTAGACCCCTGATGCCCCAAACCCGTGCTGAGAGGCCATCAGCAGTCGGTACTCGTTGAAGTCCATTGGCTCAGCTTTTATGTCAAGCTGAACCTGCTGGTCCGGAGGGCAGAGCGGTCGCCCGTTTTCCAGTTTGTGGCGGAGCTGGGCAAGGGCGGGGCTTCCAGGTGATGAGTTGGTGGAGCTCGGAGAAGAGCCAGGCTTGCCACTGTTTCCGTTGCGTACTCGTCCGTTGACAGCGATCAGCCCGATGCATTTCTTGCTGCTGATGTGGGAGCTGTACGAGCCGGAGTGGGAGAACCGCTTCTTACAGTTGGAGCACTCGTAAGGCTTCTCACCTGCAACACAAAATGGAATATTGATCAATTTTTTGCTTTACTGTGACGCTATATTTTATATGACTCTACAGGAAAACTGGATTTGTGTTGCTTTTATAATGTGAGCTACTTTTTTGTACCTGCGGGTGCTTTTTGCTAAAAATTAGTCAGGTGCTTTGCACTGAACCCTCCTGTAATTAAACTGGTTTAATAAGTACACAGTTTTCCCAATTTCTTTCCTATTTTGAATTTTTACTTGGCTATGATGACTCATCGCACAGCCTTAGTCAGAATACTTTTAGCCCAACTAGCAGCGTGTCTCTATGGACGGTGACGTCCATCTGTCAGGCCACCACTTTGACAACGACTGGATGGGTTGTGATGATATGTGGTTCAGAATTTCACGATCTCCTCAGAACTTGTTGTAATAACTCTGGTGATCCTGTGACTTTGGTCCTGGCCTCGTCTGGTTACTGTGGATGTGGTTTCTACAGAGTTATTTAGGTTTGCTGTTTCCTGCTCTGATGCTGTATATTTGTTATATCATCACACGTCACTGGAGGCTCGAAGCAATAATGCAACACAATCAATATTTGACAGAAGTGTAGGCGTGAATCATTCATGTAAGGGCACAGAATTAGTGTTCCTGCTGTGGAGGAAAGATGAAATCATGGTTTGTTGATTCAAAGAAAAGTGTCAGTTGTTTCTATTTGCGTTCAGCTTTGATCTCGGCTGAATCAGTATGAAACAGGTCGACTGACTGTTCAGAAAATGTCATGAGTCATTCAGCAGAGAGGTGAACAGGAAGAGTATTAATTCCAGGATGTGTAGTTTGAGTGTGTCGGAGGATGGACAGCTCACCACTGTGAATACGAAGGTGCTCCTTCAGGTGATGTTTGTATTTGAAGGCTTTTCCACATTCGCTGCATTTGAACTTGCGGTTTCCAGCTCCTTCGTTCAGCAACGGTGGCTGCAGAGAGAAAAACAAAAAGCAGAGTTATCGTGTGATGGAGGATGAGTGGGAGTGAGCAGAGCGGGAAGCAGATTACGAGACTGTGGAACAGAAGCTAACGGGGAAATTTAATAGTATTTAGTGAAGCAGATCTGATAGGACAGAAAGATTCTTCAAGTCACTTTGTGAGAAACACTGTGGGCTGACTTTGTTCAGAGGTAACAGTTTGTCGTGTAGGTGCATTCCCACCATTTGAAATGCAAATGCAGAGATAAACAAACAGGAACACGGTCGGGGGGGGGTCGTTCCCCCCAGACTGCAGCGAGTGGGAGCTGAAATCACTGAACATGCAGATGATTGTTGGAGGGAAGATCATCTCTGGTTTACAGAGAAAATTGATTTCAGTTTATTGAACAGCAGTTTCAAAAACGGTTTTGTTGTGTTTGGTTTGACTTTAATTTTTCCAAAAGTTAAAATCAAACTAGTGACATAAGACACGATGAAGAAAAACTGATTGAGCAGAAAGAAGAGTCAGTGTGAATCCACCACTTCATCTCCACTTCTTCACGCTGTCACACATGAAGAGACACAGAGGACGAGGCGTGAGCTCCAAAGCACTCTGTGTTTCATGTTTGATCAGGTGGTGGTTTCAGCAGCTCATCTCCTCTTACCGAGGCTTTTTAAAGGACCTCAGACGTCTCTTAATGTGTCTTTAGTTTGAAGGGACAGAAGGGTTTCTCTTTTGTAAAGCACGGTTGGTTTAAACTCTGAAGACACTGCTACACTTTCATTAAGACAAAGCTGGAATCACAAAGCAGCAAGCATAAAAAAATAATGTTCAAGTTCAGCATGAAAATACTGAAAGTATCAAAGGTCTCTCATTGGGAGTGACAGTTTGTGAACCGCTGGAACAAAGAACAGTAAAAATAAGATCTTTTTCTGAATACATCAACAGATTCGGTTCATTATTCCTGATATAATACACGTGTTGTCCTCAGTCTCTCTTTAACAGTTTAAGTCAGAGGAAGTACGTAAATAAACAAGCACTTAAAGTCATTTGAGGATTACGATTGTTTAAAGCAGCAGGGAAAAGACCATCTGCTGCCGGTTAGCGTGGCGCGAGGGGGGGTCAGGTATGAAGAGAGGGAGTCGTGCCTCTGTGAAGCCGATGGGCTTAACTCAGGAAATCTCATTATGATCATGGTGTAATTGGAAAATTGAATGATTCACTGCGTAGTTACCGACTCGAATGTGTTTTGGATCCTGAGCGGCAGCAAACAGGCGTGTGCAGGAAACATTTAACACCAGCTTATTATTAGATTACTATTTAACACCCTGAACTGCAGTGAAAAGCTACTGAAAATGACACAATGTGAAATATTTAAACCAAGAAAAGGCAGAGCTCTGTATGAGTCTTTATTAGTGGTAATTTCTAATCAAATTTGTTCCAGTTTCAGTTCCAACAGCTGATGTAAAAACTCAGATGGCCTGGGGACGTCAATATGCTCGCGCGTCCCACGCATGCAGCACTCCAGGAGGAGGGAGGGTTAAATGCAGCTGCTGTCGAGCTGAACAGCTCAGGTTTTATCATGAAAGAAGTCCACAGTCATCAGTCACAACATGTTCATGGACATTCAGGGACTGAGACACATTTGACCTCTTTGGAAACTTTTCTACTGATGCTTAAAATGATAAAACAGTTTTGAGATGTTGAACGATGCTTGAACAAATGACATTAGGGCTGTAAAATCACACGCAGCCAAGATGTCAAGATTTACAATAGTAAAGAGGATTTTTAAGAGCGTACAGCTATCCTGACAGCTCGGAGACACTGTCAAATCATCATACAATTAAATAACTAAATACTTTTTTTTAAACCAAATGGCTGAAGGGGAGCTCAGTATGAACTCCTTCATGTTTCTGACACATCTGATGTCATCATGCTCTCGGTCAAATGTTGTGTTTAATTATAGTTTTGGTCTCTTGATTAATACAACAATGGTTTTGCCGACAAAAATGAAAAATTTGTGTCATAAGTTTCCCAAATTGCATGTAATGCATTCTGTTGTCTTGTTTTATCCAAAGATATTCAACAAAGTAGAGCGGAGGTCCCTTCAAGCTAAACAAGCAGATGTTCAGGGTGCTTTTAATAATAGAAGAGCTACTGATCACCTGTCTGCTGATCAGCCAATTGAAACCGGACATAAAGCCACCTGTTGAAGCAGGCACTGCCCTGTACCCTAAGAACTTATGTTGATTTTCACATCTAACTTAACTATATCATAAGTGGAGTTCCCCAGAGCTCTTTGTTTGGGCCCCTTCTGTTTAACCTTTACATGTCCACAGACAATGAAAAAATAAAAAATGATGACATATCTGACCATAAAAATTACATGACACACTTATCCAGTCACTCACTGTACCTTTACTTCCTTTCCATTTTAGCTCAAAATGAGTCATGAAAAATCTTGTTTAACAAAAAGTGAAAAGACAGATTTTTGCTATAAAAAAAGATTTAAAAAATTTCTGACAAGCTTCAGTTTTGCAGTTTTGTCTAGTTGTCTTAGTTGTCCATGATAGTGTACTGAATACAGGTGTTTGACTCCTGATTTGACACTTTACGTGACATTTTATGCACCAAACAATTGATGAATTAAGAAAGCTTTGTCAAATTAATCTACTATCATGACAATAATTGTAAAATGCAGCCATGGTTATTTTTATCTTCTGTCCTGTATCCATCTTCTCAAATCTTATTTGTAAGTGTTGTTATTTCTTCATTAAAAAAAACTTTACCCAAGAATCCAAAACTTTTGTACATCCACAGAAAAGTGTCTAAAATGATGCACATGTAAAATATTTTGACATAATTAAAAAAAAAAAAAAATCAGCAGCTGGTGACACCTGAACGCTTTGTCTGCTAACAGTCGACAGGCGCCACAGAAGAAGAGACAAGGTGAGTTCATCAAGGTGCGTCTTACCTGGTCTCTAGTAGGTTTGTGCGAGGTCATGTGACGTTCCAGCTGTGCACGGTGGCTGAAGGTGTCGGCACACAGCGGGCAGGTGAAGCTTTCCTCGTTCTTTTCATGGCGATATTTGATGTGTTCCTTCAGGGACGTCAGACGCTTGTAGCCGCGGTCACAGTATGGGCAGGTTAGCAGCTGGGCAAAGTCATCAGGTGTGCTGGATATCAGGTCTGCAGCCGGAGAGAGGAAGGTCAAAGGTCAGGAGAGCTAATGGATATCTGGATCTAACAACAATTTGCAGTCACAATCAAAACACATGTGTAATAATCTGAAGTGTCATGTAATACTGTGAATTAACAAAAAATTTTTTTCGAAAAGATCATCTCTTTGGCTTTTTTAATCTTTCTTTTTGCTGATGAAATTGGTGTTTCTTCCCCAAAAACCTTCATGAATGCTTATTTTGTTTAGTATGTTGTTTTTGTCTGTCATGGAGTTCGGTCTTCAATAATTTTAGGTAGCTGACTCAGCTCATCCTCACCGTGCTCGCTCTCGTCCTGGCCGATGGCTTCGGGGGTGCTCAGTCGTGTCACATCCTCCGGGGCTTCTGGGTAAATGATGGCAGTGTCGCTGCGCTGCAGGTACTCGGCTATGGCCGCCGGGTGACTGTCACCCTCCTCCAGTTTACGTTTTAGGAGGTACTCGTCCAGCTCAGAGACGCCTTCCAGTCCAGTCACTGATGACAGGAAAAAAAGGTGATGATGTCAGTGTCAGGAAACTTTCCAACAGCAAAAATTCAGTTCAGGTACTTTGAAAAAACTCTTTGTTGAGAAGAGAAGGACAAAGATGAGCCTGAGGCATGGAAATTAAAACCATCTGCATAAAAAAGGACATTTTTTTCATGCTTTGCACTGAGTGGCAGAGATGATTCGGTGAAAGTGAGCTGGAGAGGATCCAGAACTGAGCCCTGAGGGACACCTTTACAAGAACTGTAGCAAAATATAACTTAACTGCTTATTAATTTTACTAAACATGCACTGACCATCAAAAAAGAGAAAGAACAGGACAAGTTTGCAGAGACAATTGTTTAATCATTCGATTAATAAACTTACATGCAGGACGAGTTTGTTTATCAAAACTGATCTCACCTGTGCCGTTTCCCACAGCATGGAGAGACGCCTCCGGACCCAGAGCTTCAAACTCTTCCTTCCTGTCATCTGCGAGATAAGCAGACAGAAATATTTGTGCATTTCTTCATCTCCTCCCTCCTCTTCCTCAGCTGTTCTGAGTGCTGTTCCTGCCTGACACAATAACAGTCTGAAGGATTTTTCCACATAATGAGTGAAACCACAACTGTGGCCTTTTGTGTTTGTTCCTCCTGGGCCTCCTCATGTGACTCCTCAACAGGAGTCACAAGAATCACAAGCTTCATTCAGCCCCTCAAAGAGGGGACACACCTCCTCCTCCTCCTCCTCCCACAAAACGACAGACAGAGAGAAGAAGACTGGGGGAGGAGGAGCCCCCCCCCATTTCATGACCAAGAGGGAAAAAATGGAGGAAAAAAAATATTTTTGTGGTTTAATAAAAATGAAAGTCTTTAGTCTTTAGTTGTACTTTCATGTGCAGCTGAAGATAATGATGATAATAATTTGATCATTTTTGACAATTCTTTCACCTAACTCTGTGACTGCTCAGCAGCTAGCATTTGTTAGCAGCCACTTGTTTTTTGAAAATTAAACATTTAATGTTTTTAACTTGTCCAACATGTGTGAAAAACACAGATTCTTTACTTTGTAGATCAGCTCTGGGCAGCTTTCAAACTCTTAGAAATGAAATGCTGGTTCATTAAACTGTTTGGCTAGTTAGCCACAAGCTAACAGCTAACAGCTAACAGTCAGGTGTGCTTTGTGAACTCATAAGACAGAAAAGGCTTTTTCTGACATGTTTTTGTGACATAAGAAGAAATGCAGAATTAGTTTAAATAAAAGCTTCTGACCAACCTAATGTTCAAGTAAATGTGGTTATTTCCTGTTTAAATAAAGTTTCTCCTTTGAAGTGCTAAGAGGAAACACTGGGACATTTTTCTGCTCTCATTCTTCTTCTCTCTGTTTTTTACTCCTCCTCCTCCTGTTGTTGTCATTGTCTCTTTGTGCTTCATTCTTTTTGGTTCTTTACTTCAGAGAAAAGATGGTGGTGGCAGAAGAATAATGGCTGTTTCACTTCAGTTTGTGGTTCAAATGTTTCTGAGTCGGCAGCTGCTGCGTCTCCTCTCCTTCACCTTTCAGACGCTCTTTCCAGCTTTCTGGAGACGTTTGAATGTTTAGAAACTTTGTTTTATTAAAGAGGGAAAAAAGTTTTAATGTGATTTGACAATTAAAAAAATCTGTGTCACCCACAGATGACACAGGTTCATTAACCTAAAACTTTATTAACTGATGAAAAGTGGAAAATAACTAGACTTCTGCCACCAAACACGACGTGTTTCTGCAGATTTTAAAATCATTACTTTTCCATTTGGAGTTCTCAAGGAGAAAACTGGAGCTGCCTCCCTCTGCTGATGAAGCTCATGTGATGTGATGGTTGGTTTGGTGTTAGCATGTTAGCGTGTTAGCACTGTGTTTGGCGTGCTGACTCACCTGTGCCGTTCAGGTGTCCTGTGGACTCCTCCTCCAGTCTCCAGCACTGCTGCTGCTTCTGGAGTCCCTCCCGACTGTCGCAGCCCTCCGAGGACAGCAGGGCGTGGGCGACCCGGGGCGACGCCTCCAAAGCAGGCACTCCTGCCGGGCTGCCCGGCTCCTCATCCTCTCCTCCTCCTCCTCCTCCTCGACCGCCGTTTGCGAGGCCGTTGTCCTCAGAGAGCAACGTCCTGTCGTCCTCGTCCGTCTCTGAAGCCGTCTCCACCACATTGTCATAGTTCAACACTGCAACATAAACACAACAACAGCAGACGTGTGAGGCTCAACAAGGAGGAGCAGGACATGGGGAGGACCATGGCGAGCATGGGAGGTGGGAGGAGGAGAAGGAGGAGGAAGGAGGAAGAGGAAAAAGAAGGAAGAAGAGGAGGGGGGGAGGAGGTGAAGAAGAAGTAGTATGAGGAGAAGAAAAAGGAGAAGGAGGAGCATGAGGAGGTCAGACTCTCGGGGGTTGAAGACTTTAACGGTCACATGACTGAAGCTGCTGACAGACGCCTTCACTGAATACTTCGTGCAGACAGCTAGTTAGCTTAGCTTAGCACAAAGACTGGAAACAGATGGAAACTGCTAGCAGGGCTCTGTTAGCAGCTGTCTGCGGTGTAGAAATGCTGACTTCCTCTCCAACATCGAATGAGCAATCCTCTAAAATTTGAACTTGCTTTAATTACAAGTACAAAAGTAACTGATTACAAGTCAGAGTCCTGCACACCAAACAATTACAGCTGCTACCTTAAAGACCTCAGTAACCAATCAGTATTGATCCACTTCTGACTGGCTGACCAGCTGCTAACATGGGTGACATCACTCCCACAATAACCAATCACCGTCACTCTGTCAGTGTGAAGCTGCAGTACATTTCTGTGCAGAAGTAATCTGAGTACATGCACTGATGGATGAGTACTGCAGACCGTCCTGTTTTCTCTGTTGTTTCTGTGAAATCCAATGAAATCTGCACATGATTGTTTGCCAGAAAAAAGAAAGAGAAGTACAGTGATGGATGTGACGAGTATAAATGGATACAAACATAATTTTGTTTAAACGCTGATCTGAAACTTATTTCGTGTCTCCTCGTGTTTCAAGCCCGAGTCTGCAGACTGCACGGACGGAACGAACGGCTCTGACAGCGACCGAGGTGAAGTGACATCATGGGAACCGGCCTGCAGGGCCCGACTTCGGCCAGGAAACGGCGATTTTCAGCTTCATTTTCACTTCAGCGGCGCCTCCTACAGCTACGTTTCGTCTGTGCCGAGGCGGCTGAAGTGAAGCTGTTTCTCTGGCTGCCAGTTTCCAAACTGTAACCCTCCACATCCGAGCAGCGTGCAGGTTCCCAGGGCAGAGAAAATAAAATACAGCTTCTGGGGTTTTTTTCCTTCCTCCTCGGGAACATGGAGATTAGTCTGCATATCTGCTCATAATATGATCTTTGTCTGTGGCACTTGCCTCCCGGACAACTGCGCAACAGGTGCAAATTAAAAAGGGGATCCACGGTGGGCCGGGCCGAAATCTGCTGACCTGGGCTGAATACCAAGAGCAGGGGCGGGGGTGGAGGGCGTGGGACAAAACCGGCTTTAATAAGAGGTGTGACCGGCAGGATTTAGGGGAGTTCAGAGCGGGTAATGCCCTCTGCGATCAAAAGGAGAAAGGAGGAAGAAAAGACGGAGCTGAAAAGTGAGACGTGAATGCTCGTTGTGTGGTCGAAGGTATATGTAGGAATATAATATGATCTCACTCCACGACTTAACCCCGCTGTCAACCCCCACCCCCCGCACACACACACTCACACACACACACACACACACACACACACACACACACACACACACACACACACACACACACACAC
>JAPZDZ010000005.1:23718968-23730247 GCA_029783805.1 Acanthurus tennentii
CATATGTCACTCATATATATATATATATATATATATATATATAAGTTGGAATCCTGACTTAAGCAGCCATTTTTTTCAAAAATTCCAAGTATATCATTTTGACTATTAGAGAGGATATTTTTTAACAGGCAGGATTTGGTTTTGAAGTTTGTAGTTTTTCAAGGTAGATCGAGAATTTGAGTTTGAAAGTTGCCTAAGCAGCTAAAGACAAGGCAACTTTTGCGCAGTGCACAAAGGAGGGAGATGCAGATATCTTGATGCCAGGTTAGATTTGAACAGGTGACTTTGTGGAACAGATCATGTATTAAGAACACTCAATCATTCAAACACCTCTGCTGTAATTGACAGCTGTTGACACTAAACATGAACTCAATTTTTAAACAAAGAACAAAAGCCCAACTCATGCAGTTTGCCAATGCATAAGAGGAAAGGAGAAAAAGTTTAACAAGAAGGTGACCGAATCAGGCTGAGGACCATTTCAGACCTTGTTGGGCTTTGTGATATATCACAGCAGAAACAAGCTGCGATGCGGCAGTGTTGGCTTGCTTGCTTGTAGATTAAGTGTTTTTGTGGTCAAATGTGTTGAACATTTGATGAGGTAGGAAATGTTATGTATACAGTACTTATTGTGATATGACAATGATGTCACTGGATTTATTGTTTGGCATAAAAATACCATTGAACTCATGTAATATCTAGTATCCAAATAATGCCTGTGCCAGTTTTTGTAGCGTATGAATGAGACATGAGATGCTAACTGCTCTGTCATTTCTCAAAAAAATACAATTTAATGGAGTTTTGAATTGTAGTGAGTCAAACTTTTGTCACAATTTCAGGTCTGCAGTGAGCAGTGATGCTTGGTCCTTTAACTAATGGCCAATGGGTTGACATTAGTACTTATGCTGAGAGATAATCGACTAGAGGATGAATGGTGGAGAAGGACATCTAGGATTTCTTTCTACACATTATTTTCACTTCTATTTCTGTGTTTTTTTCCCCCAGGTTTACTTGATCAGATACATTTTTCATGTCTGACATTTGCTGGTACATTTAAATTAAAATGTATATAATTAACCAGCAACACTTTTTTCCTGTTGGTATTGAACTTGTGATTTTCATTCCCTCCAGATCACAACAAACACAGGAAGTGAGTACCTCCTCCAGGCTGACAATCACTCTACTGCCAGTAAATGGCACGACACAATCAGAAAGAAAATCGACTCCTCAGTAAGAAAGTGCTTCTTTTAATGCAGGCTCAGATTTTTTATTTACAGTTTTTTTTTTCCGGATTAAGTTCAGAGGAAACTACAATTTGAGACTTTGTTAAATGACTTTTCTTTCAGAATGAGCAGAACTATCACAATCGAGGCACTTTTTTTTAGAGTCAGTGAAATAAAAGCTTCATGTGACTGGTTGTAACTCTTTTCTGTTCAGACTAAAGCAGATGGAGGTCTTTCTCTGCGGAGGTCAAACAGCACAGAGTACCTGCCAAGACATGGATCCTTACCTGGATATGTCTCCGCCTCTCCCAACGCCAAACAACGCAACCCAGTCCACAGACGCTCCATCAGTAAGTACCTAACCTAAGTTTTTTTACTTTTTACTTTTTTTTTTCTTTTTTTCTTGTCAGTTCAACATTTGATCTTCTGCTCTGGTTATGCAAAAATTCTCCAGGGTCACAAGTCAGAAAATAAAATGCATGAAAGCCGTTTGCAAAAAGAGAAAAGTGAGCATCAAATTCACTACAATGTCTTTGAAGTGAGACTTTGTATTGACAACTCTAAAATTAAAAGGCTAAACAATCAGTTCCAAACTGTTTTTCTTCTGATGCACTGTGTGTTCTGATACCTTTATCATAAGCAATGTTATTTACCTCACCTGTCAGTGGTCATAATGTTACAGCTGATCAGTGTAAGTTCATGAGTGAGATTTTAAGTTCACGGATCACAGAGCTGAGAAGAAATGAACAAAATCTGTTTTTCCTAGTTTATGTTTATGTTTTTTATGCAGACATGTTCAGCAGCTCCAAGCTGAAACACAGCACCTCTGACAGTGCTGATAAAAACGGAGTGAAGAACAGACTGAAAAAGTTCATCACCAGACGTCCGTCCATGAAAACTCTGCAGGAGAAAGGACTCATCAAAGGTTTCTGCCTTTTTTTTTTTTACAGACTAAATACAAACATACCACTGCTCCCATGAGGTTGCTGAAATTACCCTCTTCCACTGTAACTTATTACTTACTTGAATACTTTCTTATTTATATGTTCATGCAACTCTTAATTGAAGCTCTCTGTTATGTTCACTTAGTTAAAAATTGTTTACTAAAATCTGGTTGAATATTTGACTCTTATTGGCTGCAGAATGTTAATGAATTCCTGATAAAGGATGCTTAAAGGCACTTCAAGTCAAAGTCTTATTTACATCAATTTCCACATCATCTGAAATTCTTGATACTCAAAATGCCTTATTGATCATCTTACGTCTTACTTGCTGTTAACCCTAACCCTACTTTATCTTACGAAAGCTTAGCTTTACATCTGTTCATAAATGTCTTGATAATCAATAACATAACTGGAATCTTAGCTATCAAATATTGTTGTCAAATATTCTTTCACATTATATTTTCTTTTTTAATTATATACAATGTTACTGACTTTAAATCTTGCAAACACACTTTCAGGACAAAGCCTGAGTTAAATGGTTTGATGAACTGAATGGACTAAAAACATCTTGTAAATCATATAAAAGCTTGTTCAATTTCCCCCAGCAGTGAACATCATATTCATTGTATTCAAAGCTCATAAGATGGCAATGTAAAAAACTTCGGATTTTGATTCCCAAACATGTGCAAGTATTTCTTTGATCATCTCAGTTGTATTTTCATCAGAAAGTAACTATGGTATAAGTGAGAAAAAGGCAAATAGTATTAGTGGCAGGTGAGAGGGGATTAAAGTGGCATCTATGTTTTGAATGTGAATATTAAGTGACACTGTGAGACACTGTGGGTTGTCTACTCATCAGAGTGAGAGTGGTTTTATCCCTGACTTCTGCAGTCTGCATGTTTAAGTGTCCTTGTGCAAAATATTGAACTACAAATCGCTGTTTCATAGGTTTGTGAACGTGTGTGTGTGGGTCCCTGATAAGCATGGCTTCCCTTTGTAGAGAGGCCTCCTTGGAAAGTGCTGTAGGAATGCTTTCCATTTACTTTAATAAATCCTTGAAACAAACAGGATCCTATACCTGAAGTCATTGTGACAGTAAAAATTCTTCTGGAGAATTTATAAGTTTGAAATATGAAGTTATCAAGGACAATTAAAGGACATGAAAAGATAACTGTTACAAATACGACCTGTATGTCAATGACTGACCAACAAACCTGTAGGAACATTAACAATTTATGTTTTTGTTTTAATGTTTGTGTCAGATCGAGTTTTTGGCTGCCATCTGTCAACTCTCTGTGAGCGTGAAGGAACCACGGTGCCACGGTTCGTTCGGATCTGTTTGGAGGCTGTTGAAAAGCGAGGTATATAAGCTAACTGGTAATTTAAGGTAAAACAGTAGAAGAGATTAGATAATATTTGGGTTTTATCAGTTTATCTGGGACTCAAGGAGACAATTCTGTTTTGAATCAATCATTAAATCATGTTTTTCCCATGTTGACATTATTTAATGCAACAAGTATCTGATGAGGCTTCAAAATGTTTTTCTTTCAGATGCTTGAAGACAAGAAAAACTCACTATTGTATATAAATAATGTCTTAAGCCTACTAAAAGCACATTGAGAGCAATTTTTGATATCTTAGATAACAACATATGTTTTGATAATGCAATGAAAAGTGTGCATGGTCTCCAGAAGTTTTACACCTAGACTGAAGAAAAACCAGACATATAAATATTTAAATCAAAACTAAAATTTTGAAATTTAAGTTTTTGAACAAATTCTGGAAAATGTGGTAAAAACATGAAAGAAAACACTTTCACAGACAGCACAATCTGTGATAGCAGCACAATGTGTTTTCTTCAGTCTATTTGACTACCTTGTAGGAGTCGAAGGCAACAGATCTGATGCCAAAACACAAAATACACAAAAAATACTTACAAAGTGTTATACAGATTTCAACAGCTTTTAAGGAGAAACTTATTTTTTCCCCAACCAAATGCTAATAGCTGCACTGTTTCAAGGAGCACTTTCTTTTGCAACTGTTGCCCTTTCATTGACTTTCTTACGTTTCCTGGAACTTCAGTGTCTTTTTAAAGACTCTGTAATGGTAATCCATCATGATAAATCCCAAACTGAAGGTCCTCTGTGATTATTTGGTACATTTTCAATGTCAAAAACAGCTAATGCAGTTGTCAGGGGCTAATTTCTTCCCATAATTCATTATGTCTACTATTTCTGCTGTCTTTGTGACGAAAATATAATACAAATATTATATACTTCAATATGCACATTTGGGTTTTATTCTTAATCACATGCCCAGTGTGCAGGGATCTTTGTGATGGATGTGTAGTTATTATTTAATTTTAAGACATATTATTTGGCCTGCTGACAGAATTTGACTGAAAATGCTGTCAGGAGATGAGGTGCTCCAAAATCAGCACAAACAGCATAACCTCCAGAGGGCTACTGAGGTAAAGGTGAAAAGGCAGCAGGGCATCCTTTCTTTTTTTAACAGTTTAAAAAAAGAAAAAGTTTTTGATAAAATGTAAAACAGGAAAGGCTTCCTCATTTTTATTTTTTCTGTTGACTAGTTTTGGTTTAGTGTTTTACTGGCTCTTCCAGATAAAAAATTGGTTTTGGTCCTAGCAAGCAGAAATGTTTTACATGTTTATTTGCATTTGTAGCAGGAAAGTGAGATCTGATCACAAGTGTCACTGAAGATGCATGTTGATACCAGGTGGGACCACACACTTATAGCTGTTCACTTGCAATCAGATTACTCAGGAAGGATGAAAAAAAAAACAAGTGGAAACAGTCTAAATGTTAAGTGGTGAAATGAAACAAAAAACAGATTGGTGTTGGTCACTGGTGAAGCTGTCAGTTATTTTCTATTTCTGGTTTAAAATATGTTTAGGATATTTTCATTTATTTCTTTCACTGTGTGCTTGTTTTTTTCAGGTCTGGAGGTTGATGGGATCTACAGAGTCAGTGGAAATCTGGCCACAATACAGAAACTTCGCTTTATTGTCGATCAAGGTCTGTTTAATGAAACTTTGTTTTACCATGTCTAAGTGTCACAACAAACCATAATGGCATCAAGACAACATGTTATCCTAACCCTAAGCCTAACATGAAAAGTTAAGTTCTGACAACTTTATGTATCCCAGTTGTAAAAATCTGTTTCATAGAAGTAATGCTGATCATCTGCTAAGCTGGAGAGTTTTAACACTCAGTATATCAAACATGCTTCCTACGTTCACTCGTAGCAATTAAAAACCCTGATCAAGGTGTTTCTAATAGTTTTGTCATTAATAGCTTCATGTTATGGTTCAGTAAAAATATTAATTTATTTATATTTCATGAATTTGTAAAGTGCTAATCAACCTGTAAACAAACCACCACTGTATCTGAACCAAGCAGCACAGCAGTAGTAAAATTTACACCATTTTTTTCATTACTTGAAATAAAATAGAATTTTATCCACTTACCTAAACTGATAAGAATTAGTTTTTGTTGGACAGTTATTTTATTTTTAAAGCAACAAACAGTTCTCACCCTCAACTTGTCATTTTCATTATGTAAAGCATCATTATAAAACTATTCAGAGTGTATGCAAACACAAAAAACGTCTTAAGCTCAGTTTCATTTATACTTCAACTTTTCAGCAGAAGCTTAAATTGAAAATATGTATTGAACACTAAGTCCCGACTTTTTCTTTCAGTTCTCAGTCCCCTTACCCAAAGTTGCACTGCCAACTCCACCACCAGATCTGTAAAATCTTAGGGAAGTTGTAAAATTGTATTTTGAAAAAGATTTAAACCCATTTTGCATTCCACAAAGCAACAAAGACATTGTGAGTTCAAGTTATTACTCAAATTCTCTTCACATAATCATTATCTATAATTAATTGGACCTATCTGGAGTAAAAAAAATAATTACTAAAGAGAGGTGACTGTCACAATGACTTTTTACACATATGCAATGTTTATGTAACCCGAAACATTACTAATTACCATATTTCTGTTTTGGTTTGCCCCCCCCCAGAGGAGGAGGTGGATCTGGACCACAATCAGTGGGAGGACATCCATGTTGTCACCGGAGCCCTCAAAATGTTTTTTCGCGAGCTTCCTGAACCACTCTTGCCTTTCAGGTTCTTCCAGCCATTTGTGGAGGCCATCAGTAAGTCAAACAAAAAATTAAAAAGGTCATGTCTCCATCTCTCTTGAAAAGACATTGTCTTGGAGTGTCTTTGCTAGGTTTTGATATGATATCAGATACATGTGTTGAGAACTGTCCATGTCAAAAACGACATCTGTAAAGATGAATATAACGCTATGGTTTTAAAGATCATCCTAACTTTGAGACAAAGCTCATACAACAATAATAACATTAATGACACTGGCACACAATATCACTGAGATCACTTTCAGAGCGGTTGAATGAATGACAGAAACACTGACTGCTAATCAGTTTGTCTTATTTCAACAAAATAATGATGATAATGATGTTGATATAGTTCTTGCAAACTGATGTTGATTCATAGAAAAGTATAAATAAAACTGGTCTTTAGAAGATGACAGCTTCCACAAATAAAAATGTCTGACTCTCCCAGTTCTCTCCGATTTTTACAAATTTCTTGCACCCATATAATTATTTGTTTCTTTTTAAAATTAATGTTCCTACAATGCAAAGCAGTAGCAGGTCATCAGAAACCATGATTTCAGTGGCACAGTGGGCAGGAAAGAGCAAGATACTTCTGCTGCTCCCGGAACAACAGGACAATATTTGGTCACCTAGTTCTTAAATACAGTGTGGAAGGACATGAGGAAGAATTTGTGTTTATTTGCATACAGACCATATAAATGATGTACGTTTATGAGCCCAACGTTATATAATTGCTCACAATTTTCCTGCCAAATAGAACAACATCCTGATTTTCTTGCAGAAAAGTGGATTGTTATTAATGAGCAAATAAATTTATTTTTGTCCATTTCTGTTTTCTTCAGATATTATATTTTTTTTTAACTTTCTTTCTGTGAGCAGAGATCAAAGAAGCAAAGGACAAAGTTCAGGCTGTCAAGAAACTGATTCAGGAGCTTCCCAAACCCAACCAGGATACCATGAAGCTTCTTTTTATCCACCTGCACAGGTACGCCAATGGACACCAGAAAATCTGTCAGAGGAACACAAAATCAACCTGCCGAAAAGACTGGCATTATAAGTATTATAGTGCATCTTGCTGTATAGTGTTTATTATCAAATAAATTTCAAATACATTAAGATAACAGTATTTCATACACATTTTACTTACTTGTAGTAAACTGATTGTGGCTTCAGTATTGCAGGTGATGTGGATGATATGAACTTTCAGTTTCTTTGTCCTTTGCTTCTTTTTTAGAGTTCTGTCCTTTTCCAGGAAGAATTTAATGTCCACTCAAGGCATTGGCATTGTGTTCGGACCAACACTCATGTGGCCTGAGCTGGATGCAGGAAACATGGCAGTCAACATGGTCTACCAGAATCAGATTGTGGAGTTTATCCTCATAGAGAGCCAACAAATCTTTAACCTAGGCAGACATTAAATGTCAAAGGGGATTTTAATCACCTAATGGATTCATATTAACTCAAAGCTAAAGTAACAGGTACTTCATACAAGCAGTTTAACAAAACAGTACCTGGATTCGCCTTGAATCTGTAAAATAAATGTTTTTGATCACAACCGAGTTGAAGATAATTCTTTTTCTATTATTAAATAAAAACAGATCCACACTTAATAATCAGTATAACTGTGACTTTTTTCCTCACAAACAGTTATGTTGTCTTGATTACAATCACTTGCAAAAAGTCATTTTATGACCTTCAAGTCTTGATTTGGGCTTGGGTAGTAAAAGTTGCAAAGAGTTAGGATCGAGATAGAGACACAGTGACTCTCCCTACTTGCCCAGTGACTCAGTGGTTAAGTGGGGAGCCAAGGGTTAGGAGGAGGGGTAGGAACCTGTCCGCCATTGAAGCGGGAGACAGGAAGGGAATGGTCCTTCCCTCGAAAGACTCTTCCCCCACGATTCCCAAAATCATGGCTGCAGTGCCAGCCTGTGGTTTGTGGTCTATTATAAAAGCCGGTACGCTCATGGAAATGACCATGTTTTTCCCCCATGGCGTACCAAAGTCCGTCCATCATCATGGATGTAGGCTATGAAGATGTTACTTCAGGCTATATAAAGATTTTAAATAAGATGTAAAAAAATAAGAAATTAAAAATTTTAGAAAAGCCAAATTGTGCTAAAAACAAAATAAACTTTTCTATATTTTGTAACTATATCTAGCCTCCCCTTTCTCTCTAAGATTCTCAAGAAAACAGTCGCCAATCAATTGTGTGATTTCTTGCATAACAATGGCCTATTCCAGGAATTTAAATCAGGCTTCAGAGTACATCATAGCACTGAGAGGCACTGGTAAAAGTAACTAATGATCTTTTGTTGGCATCAGATAGGGGACTTGTCTCTGTAATATGTAGCACAGCTAGGTGCTTGCAGCACATCTCTAACTGCTTGGCATTACTGCCTGATGCACCTCCGACGGTGCCTTTGGGCCAGCTGCAGGGTCGTCAGCCGGGAGCCACCCTTCACCGGTGTTACGCTCCATTATTCCCGGAACCCCTCTGGGTGGTGGAGCAGCGATAGGGACATCTCCCCACTGCCCCCTGCAGCTGACCCTAGGATCCCTGCTTCCCCCACGCTCTGTCCTTCCTGCGAAGCCAAAGCCAGAAGCTGCCCTGCTCTGCCACCTCAGCAATCTCCCTGATGGCCTTCTTCAGCTTCGCACCCCTGATGCCCAGAGTTTTCAGGAGGCGCTGTGCTGACGCTCCTGTGTAGCCTCTGTTCCCAACTTCCACCGGGAATGTAAACGCCCTCCATCCAGCTTGTGAGCATGCTGCTGCCAACTCTGCATACCTGTCCCTCTTCCTCTCGAAGGCAGCCTCCATGCCATCTTCCCATGGGACGGTCAACTCAACCATGATGACTGTCTTGGTGGGAGATGACCAGAGGACTATGTCGGGCTGTAGAGAGGTCAGGGTGATTTCCTGAGGGAACCTAAGCAGCTGATTGAGGTCAGCCATCAGGTTCCACTCGGCTCCAGGAGTCATGAGGGACCACGGCCTGGGGGTGGTGGACAGGCCTTCATCTCCTTGTCTGACGAAATGGATGTGTCTCTCTGATGGTGCTGAATTGGACTTATACACCTCCCACCTGTGGGCTTCCAAGATGTCCGCCACCTTGCACAGGACCTGGTCGTGGCGCCACCTGTACCGGCCCTGCATTAAGGCTGCCTTACAGCTGGAGAGGATGTGCTGCAGACTTGGGTTCTGGGAGCTGCACAGCTGGCAGTTCTCCTCTGTGCCATACCAGCGGTTGATGTTTTGAGGGCTTGGCAGAGTGTCATACGTTGCCCTGATCACGAAGCTGAGGCATGCTTGTGGTATCCTCCACACGTCGGCCCATGTCACAGATCTCTTTGTCACTGCCTCCCAGGTTGTCCACCTCCCTTGCTGACTCTGCCCCACTGCTCTGATCCTGTAGGACTCCTCTTCCATCCTCTGCACTTCGGTGATTACCAGGTCCTGCCTCTCCTTTGCGTTGGCTTTTGACCAGTTCTTGGTCGCAGGACCCCAGCCAAGGCCAGCTCTGCCTGACTGCACGGCTCCCATGACCTCCTGGTGCTTCAGCTGACTGATGGCTTGGTCAACTGCTTGGACCACGTCCCACTTGCGCCCTGTTCTGACCTGGGCCCTAGCGTTCCTAACAGTTGGATCCGGTGAGTCTCTGAGTTGGAAGACAAGTCTCACCTTCTCCTGCTTGTACCCCAGGCTAATGAATTTCAGTGGTAACGTGAGTGTGGTTCCACCAAACAGTGCCGCGTTGGACAGGCACCGAGGAAGGCCAAGCCACTTTCGGATGAAGTTGTTCGCTTTCGCATCCAACTGCCATGCTGCCGCAGCTGTGATGTCACTCATCTTCAGTGGCCACATCACCCGCTGGTAGAGAGTGTGCTGGTAACACCAGACCTTGAATTTCCCTGGGAGGTAGCTCTGGTCGATCTTCTTCAGGCCTTCAGCAAGCTGGGATGTCACGGTGGCAGCCATGTGCTTGTCGGATAGATCAGCCATGTAAAGCCTACCTAAGCTTCGGACTAGGTGTTCTGTCAACAGTGGGATCTTTTCGCCATCCACCAGGAAGGTGATGTTGTCATTCCTAACCCCTTTGGGGATTGACAGACTGCAGGATTTGGCTGGTTTGATCTTGAACCGGGCCCAGGTGAGAAGTTCCTCAAGCCTTTTCAGGAGCCTGGAAGTGCATGCAGCTGTCTGGAGAAGAATGGTAACATCGTCCATATAGCTGCACAGAGCTGGGAGCCGCTGCCCTGACTGAGTTTTGACTCCACAGGCTACCTGCCTGTTGCCTATCAGGATGACCTCAAATGCTATTGTGAACAGGATCGGGGAGATGGAGCATCCCATTTTGTACTTGTTCTGTTAGATCTTAGTGCTGCATTTGACATGATTGACCACCATATTCTTCTGCAGAGACTGGAACATAATATAGCCACTCTAGAGGGTTTTACCTTTTCCTCCAGTATCACCGTTAGAAATCTGGGAGTTATTTTTGATCAGGATGTGTCTTTTAACTCTCATATTAAACAAATCTCAAGGACTGCCTTCTTTCACCGTCGTAACATGGCAAAAATCAGGCATAGCCTATCACAAAAAGATGCAGAAAAATTAGTCCATGCATTTGTTACCTCCAGACTGGACTACTGCCACTCCTTACTATTGGGGTGCACCATAAAGTCTTTAAAGAGTCTGCAATTGATCCAAAATGCCACCGCATGTGTACTGACAAGAACATGGGTTAAGAAATCATATTACACCAGTATTAGCTTCTCTGCACTGGCTACCTGTAAAATCTATAATAGAATTCAAAATCCTTCTTCTTACCTACAAAGCAATTAACGACCAGACACCATCTTTTTTTTTTTTTTTCCCCCTTGTCTGCATTATCTTTACAGCTGTGCACTGTGTCCTGTGGCAGCGTTGGAAAGACCAATACATTTTTTTTCTA
>JAPZDZ010000006.1:28695-39058 GCA_029783805.1 Acanthurus tennentii
ACACACACACACACACACACACATATATATATATATATATATATATATATATGTATATATATATACATGTATATTAGTTTTCTTGTATTGATGCAACAGTGTGGAACAAATTGAACAGGTATCGCCAGTCAACACAATAAAATTACTAATTTAAAGTAGATTTTTGTATGCTCAATTTAACTATGCTACTGCATTCCTAAAAAAGTGTTTAATGCAAATATCTAGAAATGATAGAGACCCCAGTCCCTTATTATATGTTTCAAATTCTTTAAAGGTTGTTCACACTCCACCATGAATTGTGTTCAGATGCCTGACAGCCAAAATTATGCACAATGAGATAATGGAAAAGCAGACGTATTCAATTGTTGCATAAATTTAATGTTTACAACAAAATTTGAAGCATGAACTTTTTGAAATCAAACAAGTCATTTAAGTAGTGTCTGAAAATATTTGTCTGTGTTTATTTTGACAGCATATTACATGGACACTAAGTATGGTCATAGAAGTGCCTGCAAAAGTATTCATGCGTGCGTATGTGAATTTTGTGACTAAATACTTAAAAAATAATTTCCCTCCATCTAGTTTCAACACTTAGCCTTACCGGGGTGTCTTATCCTCAAAACACTGCACCACTATGGTCATTTACTAGCCTGGTAGATCTAACACAACGTGCATTAGTATACTAGTCCAGGAATGAATCATTAAGAACTTAGAGGACTGTGTGGGCTTTGTAATCAAAGCAGTCCAATTAGGTAATTTTTTCTAAAATAGTGCTTTGTTTATGTTGATCATTCAAGTATATTTTCAGAGATGGATCCACTGTTTAATCTGCTGCCAGCTTTCAGCACACAGGACAGAGGTAAAAGGCAAAGCAGAAGGGGACCATGTTTGCAAAACTAATTAGGGCTTGGGCAGTAACAAAAAAAGGAAGGGCTAATCAGATTGAGCAGTTTATTGAGCAAGGAAATTTGCCTTGCTTAAGTTCTGTACCTATGTGAAATTTGTGCCATCACCAAACAGGGCTGCTGAGATGATAACTTTACAAGGCATACAGTTAACAGGCAAATAGAGTACATACACAATGTGAATATCCTATCAGTTCTGATTACCCAAGTGGCATACAAAACAAAGCAAAAAATTTCACATAAATACAATACCAAATGTCAGATGTCTTAAAGTAAAAAAATAGTAATAAAAAAATAAGTAGTGCAATAAATGTAAAAAAAAGGTAGTCATTATATTTGGTCCAATGTAGTTAACCAGCCTCAAGTAACCCTGTACAGGAGAGCTTAATGAAATGACGAATCTATCGCTGATCTGGTAAAGCTTCCTCTTACAGTTAAATCTTTGAAGCAAGGCCTCTTTTGATCATGCTTCATGTTGGACAGGGAAGCTATAAATGCTACGTGCTAAGCTCTGCAAACATTCCCACATGTGTTGAAATGCCAGTGATGGTACCATCAGTAATCACAATTTGTCTGTTTGCACTGTAACAATGACAGTATAGCCCCCAGGTCAAAAAGTAGTGCATTTAAACAAGGCCTAAGTCATCAAAGTCTTGCAAATCATACAAAAGTCAGGAAAAGAGAAATCTATTATCTTAAATGGAAGAGTTTAAAATATGTTTATGTATATGAATGTATAATATATCCTCTCTCTATGTTAAATTTCAACAGATTTTGGTTTTCATGTTTTGTTTGATCATTTTCATGTTTATCCTTCACATTAATGTAGAAAAGTTTTGTTACCTTTCAAAAAGCACACATTTTCATAGATTTTTTTTAAAAAAGGTTAGTCTAAAATCTCCAGCTGATTAACTTAAACACTTTCAGCATCAGTCACCAAATTTGAAACTATCAATATCACTGTGAACTAGAGGTGCCAAAGGAATCTTACAAGGTTGCATTAGAAAACAAGATTTGACTTTGACATTTTTAAGTTCTAGTCACAACTTTACATTAAAAATTCATTTAGAAAAATTGCAAAAGCATAGATTAGATAATAAGGCACATTATACATCTGCTTCTTGCTTTAGAATTGTAGGTTTTCCTACCATCATGAAAAATAGTAAGTTTAATAAAGGAATGAAAGAACTGTCTAAAAAGTCCAGTTAGGTTAAATATGTTTAAAGGAATGCACATGTAAACATAGGATTATGAGACTATTTTTCAGGGCAGGCTATGGCTCAGGAGGTAGAGCGGGTCGTAAATTTATTAAAAAGGTACATGGGTCAATCCCCTGATGTCTGAAAGTCAGAGTGTTATAATGGACAGGATACTGGATGTAGATTTGCCTTATTTTTCCCATGTTGTTTGTGTATGTTTTCAGGGAGCAGAGAGACACTGTTTATAAGCAACCGCCATAAATGTGAGTGAGTGACTGAAAGTTAACTTGTATTCTAAATAATTTATAGTGGACGAAAGACTAAAAGAGCACAATATACTATTTGGTAGTGGTAAGTCAAACATAGAAAGATGTAAAGGTTTGGAGGACAATCTGGATGAATGTCTGATACTTTGTTTGACTGATAAAGCTGCCATCTGATTATTCGCTCAGTTGATGTTTTGGGTTTTTTGGTGGCAGTGATGTTGCTGAGAGGTAGAGGAGTCAGATGAGGATCTCCACCATGTCATTTTCCACTTCTTGTTGGGTAAGTGTGGCTGGAGGAGGTGCCAGTTGCTGTGGATGGGCCTGGACAGGGGGCCTCCTCTCCAGGGTGCTGCTGTGAAAAACTGGCACATCTACGCAGACAAGACATAACACAGCAAAAATTATCAGTCAGAATCTAGTCATTCTGTGTTATAAATATTGTACAAATACTACAGTTTATCCTGTATCATGACCTAAATAGGGATAAAATAAGACTCAGGCTCCAAAAAGCAGATTCTGACACCGGTTTTAATATGTTATTAACGTAAGATGGGTGGGACCCAAGAAATCAATCGGGGGTGGGGGGAGGTGGGGGGGCAGTCCGAGAAGTATATGACTTTAGGTTGCTCTACATCACATCATTTTTAGTCGACAACTAATGTTGATGCATACAACACATCACTGCTCTACTACACTCACTTCCAAGTGACCTTGTGAGGTTTTTTCCTTTTCTTCATCAGAAGCCTTATGTGGTTCAAACATGCCGCCATTGTTTACATTACACAGCTAGCGAAAAATCGTGAAAAAAGTGAAAAATCTTTCACTGTTGCATGCCAAGTTGTAAAAAGTAATGCATAGCACACCCTACCATTCTGATACATTCACTTCCAAGTGACGCATTCTGATTTTGTCCTTTTCTTCATCAAAAGCCTGATCTAGTTTAAGCATTCTGCCACTGTTTATGTTACATAGCTCGCAAAATGATGCAAAGAGTCAAGGATGAAGGTAGTGGTTGCTGGCATTGCACTATGAAACTATGATTTCTTTGGTTGAAAAAGCTACTATCCAATGAGAGCTGGGGGTGGGGAGCCACAGGCGGGACTTACATAACAGTCAAGCTCTGTGACAAACTGTAGGAAAGTAAACACAATAATAATGGCCAATGCTTCACTCTGCTATTGTTACCCCCTTGATTACCAAGTTTGCTTTACAAGGCAAGTATTCTCTATATCGCTTGACATTGTGTTGTTTATTTTGAGTCACTCTGCTCAGAAAAGTCCAGGTAACACGTATATCTGTCAACTGAGTCAGGTGGGCAAGATGATCTCCAGTCATTGGTTTGTAAAAATTTCAAATCCCCTCTCCCTAAAAATCACTCAAAATGGAGGCAATGCCAGACAAAGAAAAGCAAGTCCACTTAGGGAAGTGGGCGGAGTCTCTGGTCTGGGCCAAGGCTAGTGTCGTAGAATGATAGGTTTGAGCTGACCTGCCAAGCGGTCAGGGATGTAGACGGGGCTGGGGCTGGACAGACGGGCAGGCAAGGTCATGCTTTGCAAGGCTGGAGCGCTGGCCTTGCTGTTGTCCTGATTTGGGCCCTTTTCAGTCTGTGTGCAGCTATCCCTGCTGCCTGTCTTTGAGTGGCCTGCAGTCATTGGGGTGGAAGGAAGCACTGGGGAGGGGGATGAAGAGATAGACTCTGTCCTCAGAGACTCTGTTCGAAATTCTGGACCAAGCAAAACCCCTAAAGAAACATTAGAAGAGAACAAGCATTAATTAGAAACAGACGTAGCTCAGTAGCTACTAATACTAATCTTATCCCTATTTCTCACTAAAAGTATCCACAGCTCTTCCTAAAAGTGTCAAACATGGTAAATACTCTGTAAGGACTGCTTGTACTCACCCAGGCTGCCCTTCCAACTGGTGTCCTTGCGTTCCTCAGTAATGGGTGAGCTACTTAGCCCAAGGCTATGAGAAAGCAGTCCTGAACTACCAGAGCCAGTGTTGGAGATGGACATCAGGGACTTTGAAGGCCTCATGGTTGATGGCCCATCTGACTTAAAGGGCTCCTTCCTGGAGCGCTGGTGAAGCACCTTGATCATAGCGTCCTTCTCTATGATCTGAGCATGGAGATTTTTTATCCTGGATTGGACAGATTGGGGGGCCAAAATGGACCTACAGTTATTCAAGAGAGCAAAGTGCTTTTGCACCCTTGAAATCAGTTAATTAGGTATAAACTATAAAATGACATGTTGTTGCCTGCAGATTTAGTTCAGGTTTTTAGAAATACATAGGGTTACTTATTATGATGTCATACGGACTGAACACAGGAGCTGTAACTCAGGAGGTAGAGTGGGTCTTCTGCTTCTCAGAAAGAAGTTGTTTCTTTTTTTTGTTTCTTTTTTTTGTTTTAACATAGAGTCTCCTGGATAGTGAAGTATCATTTCTCATCATCAACATGAGTTAATACAGCATGAGTAAGAATTGACCTTTTTGACAGTAATTAAATGAGTTTGTTCAACAATATGAAGTTTTTGGCCATGTAATGTTTTAATTTACTCTCTGCAGGGAAGACTGGTTTTCTTGCAGCAATATAAGCATGTTGCAATTATCAAGATAATATGCTTGCAGGATCAATGTATTATTATATGTTAATTGTTTCTATGATTTCAACACAGATTTTTGTTTACAGTTCAGTATAATCGGGGGAAAAAAGGATGTCTTAAGGAATCATCACTTGTGATTTTACTGCATCCTGTTGGATTTTATAACCTCTGTGATGCAGGACACATACCTTGCAACATTACTGCACTGAGAAACCTCATGAGCGATTTAGAGATGTAACTTACATTCATACATTTACAACTACATGCCAAGGTTTTTAGAAGGCTGCATGACTGTTTGAAAAGCGCTTTACCTGCTCTCCATGTCCAGACAGCGCCGATTGGCCATGAGGATCTCCTCTTCCTCCTTCTGGATTCGAGCCTCCACTGATGTGTCATAGCTGCTACTTGGAGAATGGCTTATCACTGTTGCAGATGTGTCCCTGCAAAGCAAGAGGGATCCTCTAACAGATTAAACAGTGTCCAAATCTTAAGACTTAAAAAATTCCCTCAGAAATGGTCTGTGATTATATGAAGCTTTAGCAAGAACAATTTCAACATATTTCGACAGCTTATGGCTGTTGAAAGATGTGTGTGTGAAACAATAGCACGGAGTAGGATATGTCAGGAACTCTTATGCAGATGTACCTCTGGGTAGCAACAGAAGCAGCGGCATCCAGGGCAAACTGCCTCATCACACTCTCCTCCAGGTATTTCTGCTCCCACTTGGTCATGTCGGCCTCCAGAGCTAGGATCCTCTCCTCTTTCTCTCTCAGATGCTCCATCAGTGCCGTAGCATTGTACTCTGATGGGACCACACCACTGCTTTGAGACACTCCCTGACGCTGAGAAGGACAAAGGAGACAATAACAGAGGAGGCACAAAAAACATGAGGGACAGGACACAGGATTAGGACTATGTCATTTGTGAATTCAAAATGTTACATGTTTTTGGTTTATTACCTCTCCACCTTCCAAATGTAGTAATTTTATATTACGCCAACATAAAACAGTTTAAACTGGCTAGGCTCTTTAGGAGCCGTGTTTTTTGATTACTATTACTCAGTATAAGATCAAGAGGAGTCACAATAAAATAAACTTAATGAAAGTGCGTGAAATAATGTCAGTGTGTATAAATTCAAATACATCTTACTAGAAGATGTATTGAAGTTGTATTACCTGCTGCATGCGTAGCGACTCTAGCTCTCTCTCCAACCTTGTACGAAGTCTATGCTCAAGTTGTTCTCTCTTCTCACAAGCTGCCTGGAGCTGAGCCAGAGCCTGCTGCATCCTCTCCACCTTCTCCACATAAACCTGCTTCTTTTTTAACTAAGCGCACACAAACAAAACAAAGGCAATACTTACACCATGGTCACTGCTCTGTGTGAGGTTGTTTCACATAAAAATGACAATTTGCGATACAACAAGGAGTTAGGAGGACTGCAGGCCTTGTCAACCAGATCTGGCCAAGTGTGATTCGATTACAAGTGGGCACTGGAGATGAATGTAGAGATGCAGGTAGGAATAGATGGGCTTAGAGCTGTCCACTTGTGATCACGTCACTCAGGACAGATGATAAAACCATGTGGAAACTATGTCCTCCACTGAAAACTTTGGCTAGATCTGGTTGACAAGATCGACACCAACATTGTGGTTGTATGACAGTTACTCTGGCTGCTCAATATACTCAGAGGAATTCTTTACCAAGACAAAAGAAATCAGAACAGTTTTGATATTACTACTATAAAGGTTGATGTGCAGAAGATATAAAGTTGTCATAAATCTTTTTATGAATTTAAAGAAAATTTGTTTTATTTTAATGATTTTTTTCTTTTGAGATTCAGCAAAGGCATAAAAAGTGCACATGATGTCATTGTAAAACAAGTTAGTTTTTAACCATTTCTGCATGATTTAGAGAAAAATTTGCATATTTTTAGCCAACCACACAATTGCACACAAGAGCTGATATATGCTGTAAGCAACAGTATGTAATTACCTCACCTTAAATTAACAACCTACAAATCATTTAAATCCACAAAGACTCGTAATAGGGGCTGCACGGTGTCACGGTGGTAAGCAGCAGCGCCTCACAGCTAGAAGATCTCTGGTTCACGTCCCAGTTAGGGCGCCTGGGATCTTTCTGTATGGAGTTTGCATTTTCTCCCTGTGCAGCGTGGGTTCTCACCGGGTACATGCTGAGGTTAATTGATTACTCTAAATTGTCCGTAGGTGTGAATGTGAGCGTGCTTGGTTGTTTGTCTATGTGTGTAGCCCTGCGATGGACTTGCGACCTGTCCAGGGTGTCCCCTGCCTTCACCCTAAGACGGCTGGGATAGGCTCCAGCACCCCCCGCGACCCTGCAGAGGAATAGAGCGGTATAGAAAATGGATGGAAGACTAGTAATAGGTGAATGGTGTCTTTGTGTCAGGTACTCTTAGTCAAAGTTTCCTATTACTGTACTAGGAAACCTTTCAGAGCTGGTATGAAACCATGCCTTACATTTTGTGGTACTCAACGTCACTCAACATTAACATCTTTAATTGAATTTTTCATAAAATTGGATTGTTTTATATATATATATATATATATATATATAGAGAGAGAGAGGAAATGCTTTCTAGTCAAAGGTTGAGGAGGATCAAATGGTGAATGCATAAAAAGTAGGATGAAATTGGTAACAGAAACAAGCCCATTATTGGCAATATTCAATATTGGCAAGAGCTTTACAAAATAAAAGACTGCGGGACATCAAGCTGGACTTCTTGCTGTTGGACTACTTAGTAACAGCTTGCTACCATAGCTAAGTTATGTGTCTATTGTTGCAATGGCTCAATGATTTGCTGTGTTGGCAATGTTTTGGAAGCATTATTGGAAGCAGTATTGTCTCTGGAACACGTTGTGTTGGCTTTGCATGCTGCTGTGCTGAGTTAGGTGCAACACTTGGCCCAACTCTCAAGACAAGACTCAAGACATCAGAATTAAGGACATTGTTGTGTCCCTTTTTAGTTTTGTTTTTAGCTCTAACAATATTATTACAAAAATCTTACGGCACTGGTCTTGCAGTCAGAAACTGTGGGGGTGCTAGATCAGACAAATAACTAATTTCTACACAATGTTGCTGTTATACAAGCAGATTGTTTTGTATTGACACATGTCAATAAATGAAACTGCAGTATAGCAAAGTATAATTAAGCATAACTGACAATAATTGATGAGCCATATTTAATATTAAGTTCCATTTATTTGTATTTATAGCCATTTAGGAATAACTTAAGTATCTCTAGTTCACAGTAAAAATTCCCAGTTAAATTTAGTGCTACTGTCATGTCTTAAATTAGATGAATATTCCACGATAAAGAACGCTGTCTTATTTCATTTTCTTAGTAAAAGTCCTTGTAATGGAAATTCAATATTTTGTTTCAAAACATACTATAAATATCGAAAACTTATTGTTGAAAACATGTAAAAAGACTCATTTCTATATAGTGACGAATTTAAGAGTTAGACCATTAAAATGTTTTATACCATTTTTATGTTCTAAGTTATTTTTGGAGGGGGATATATGACACACTGAAGCCCTATTGGCATAACTTCTCCCATTAGCAGTAGTTGCTCCCAATTTCATTATAAATGCTACAAGCAACGCTAGCATGGTTATCCCACATGTTCTCAAGTCATTATGCCGTTCGATAGCTAGCTCTTCCTTTGTGCTGCAAACGCATCTTTCCTGGTTGCTTGAACTGCAGACCATGGCTTTGCCACTGTCAACAATTCCTGCTTCAGCTCCCTGACCATAGACAGCGAGGGAGTTTTGTTTAACTTTGGGGTTAACTCCCTTTATTTTAACCAACAGCTTGAAAGCAAAACACTCCATTTGGTCTTGAGAAGCAGTAGGATTTATTAACTGAAAACTGTAACTTGTACTGCACATTTACTACTAAGCTGACCACTTAGATCCCAGTCTATGTTCTGCTCCACATACTCCAGTGCATTTGATCTTCTTAACACCTACACCGCCCTAAACCACTCCTTCACTTGTTCACACTCACACACACTGCCCTGTCTCTCAAAGGAGCTACACCACTCTTATGAGACTACTATGGTCAAGGCTGGCTATACATCTTATAAGTTCATAGCAAGCTACTGTCATAGCTGGCTCGAGGCTACACCAAATAACTGGAGGTGACACAGTAAAGGCAAAGAATTAAATTGTTTTATTTTTTTTAAGTAATGAAATGGGATGAACAGAATTTAGGAAATCATGAAGTGTGGAGGTCAGTAAATCAGTAATGTCAGCATGTGTGCATGTTTTGAAGAATGGTGTATGAAATACATTAAAGAAATAAAAGAAGGAAACCAATAGCAGGGACTCTGGAGCACACCATTAGAGACTCCTATTTATGATTATGTTCGGTGTTCCCACTGGAAATAATTCAGCCGCACCTACTGGGACCCACAATGACAACAACAGACATCAGCAAAAGACACCACCAGAGCAGCAAGTGTAGTGTCATCAAACTACACTGTAAAATACTAATTTAATTAACCTGGGTACAACATGAAGTTTGCTGTTTGCAGATTGCATGATGAAAACTTAGTGGAATTGCAACCTACAACATATGTGAAATGTCATTACCATGCAAGAATAGAAGTGGCATTTGCTGCCGCCATCCATCAATGCCTCAGTCTAGAGCAAGATAAATCCTTTCTCTCCAAGATTCTCAAGAAAACAGTCGCCAATCACTTGTGTGATTTTTTGCATAACGATGGCCTATTCGAGGAATTTCAATCTGGCTTCAGAGTACACCATAGCACTGAGACAGCACTGGTAAAAGTAACTAAAGATCTTTTGTTGGCATCAGATAGGGGACTTGTCTCTGTGCTTGTTCTGTTAGATCTTAGTGCTGCATTTGACACGATTGACCACCAAATTCTTCTGCAGAGACTGGAACATTCAGTTGGTATTAAAGGAACAGCATTAAGCTGGTTTAAGCCCAACTGATCGGATCGCTTTCAGTTCGTTCATGTTAATGATAAATCCTCTGTACACGGCAAAGTTAGTCACGGTGTTCCACAAGGCTCAGTGCTTGGGCAAATACTATTCACCTTGTATATGCTTACCCTAGGCAATATTATTAGAAAGCACTCAGTTAACTTTCACAGTTATGCAGATCATAGCCAATTATATCTATCAATAAAGCCAGAGGAAACAAATCTATTAGCTAGATTCAAGCCTGTCTTAAGGATGTGTTGGGATTTGGTACAGATGAATAGTTTGGTTATTGACAATTACTTAATTACTGATAGTAATAAGTATAAAAAATTAATTATTAATGTCACTTAATAATTTCGGGGCACCACCCTGCGAACAGGGATCAATGACCAAACAATTAC
>JAPZDZ010000006.1:47887-64855 GCA_029783805.1 Acanthurus tennentii
TATATATATATATATATATATATATATATATATATATATACACACACACACACACATATATACGTATACACACACTGAGCCTTACCAAGCCGTACTGATTTGCATTTTGTAACACAAGCGAGCCTGACACACCCCCCAAGCATGCCGCAGTGATGTAAGGGCCCCTACTTTAAACTGTTGACTGAGAGCCACATCTTTCGATGAGCTCTTGTTGCTTAGTTTGTAAATTTGTCTTTGATTCTGGACCAATAAGCAGTAGATGCTGAGGAAAATCAAAAGAACAGCCTGACGGCAAATGCTTCATGTCAAGAGATTCCAGTTACCGTTGCACAAAGTATAGTATACAGCAAAGATGAAGGCGCTGCTTTTAAACATACTTGTAGTGCTCTGGGGCTTTTTTCTCCAAGTCAGGAAATAGAATACATGTATTTAAAAATTGCATAATCCTGTTGAAATTTATACACACTTTTTTTAAGCATGTGTGTGTGTGTGTGTGCATAACCACCTTTAAATTTCATTTCTGAATTTAAATTTCGTTAATTTAATAAATAAAACATCAGATATGAACCCTTCAGTACTGTTAAAAACCTGTAAAGTGTACACCAGTGGCTTGATTATCTCTTATTTTAGGATGTATTTGGAAGTGGGCGGTGCTTGAACTGGAAGTTGGTGGTTTGAAAAGAAGGTAAACTTGTGTCTGATATTGAGGTGTGTTAAGTAAGAATTGCTGTGTTTGTTATTTATTCTGAAACTGTCTATAGAGCAGCCTCACAAGTGAGCTTCAAATCAATGTTTTTAATCACGAGAACAAAAACTATTTAACAGAACAAGTTTTAATAACTTATATGAATAAACTTTAGTGACTTAATGAACACAATACATGCAGTAAATCCATGCAAAAGATTTTTGCAAATTTTTTTCACCTATTTTTCTTTCAAAGATTTTTGTTATAACATATCATTTTTATTTTGTATTCCTGAAAATATAAAATACACAAAATAATATAAATATGCGTGTGTGTGCGTATGTGTTTGTGTATGTGGACTGAACTGAAGCTGGGTTATTTGGCAACATCTGGCAACAATTTATGCAGTCAGCCTTGTGATCGTGCTCTTGAAGAGAAAGGCTGAAGTATTCTGGGAAGCTGATCTGAGGAAAACTGACTCAACGAAGCAGTTACAGGCAGGGGCCTCCTTACATTGGATTGCGCTCTTCCAGTAACTGATGATCTGTCCAACAAGCCCTTAACTCCGCTGAAAATACAGAAATAGGAGTTAGTCAGATGAGGAATGTAGAATGTAGACGCAAACACAGAAGAAATGAAGGCTGCTATGCACGAGAGACAAGTCTGAAAAATTTGCTGACTTGCACCCGTATGAAGTGACTGTGTGTGTAGGGGGAAGAAGCGGAGCTGTGGCTGCAGCTCTCTGAGCCTATCACACAATGTGGGCACATTCAGCTACCCAATGAGGATTTTTCTCCTGACGAACACGAATATTGAGGAACTATAATCTGCTGACATCCGTTCAATAAAATGTATGTTATCTGTACCAGATACTCATTTCAACCAACTATCTGGCTCATCTCTACTCTTCGATCTTGAAAAGACATATGCTTAATAACCATGTGAGGCTAATACGAAGGCAATACTGGCCACAAGAGCTTCTCTAAACTCTCTTATTTTTTCTTATTATTAGTGTCAATCAGACAGGATTTGTTATTGGTAGGAACTCTTGTAATAATATGAGAAGGCCATTAAATGAAATTCAATTATCACATCAAAAAAAAAAAAATGGCCAACTTGCTAATAAGTTTAGATATAGAAAAAGCCTTTGACAGAGCTGAATGGCCTTTTATCCTTTCTGCTCTAAACACTTCTGGGCTGGGAGATACATTCTGCAGCTGGGTTAAATTATTATATTATAAACTGCTTGCTGCTGTTCAGGTCAATGGCCAACTCTTCTCTTATTCTCCCTTGGTAGAGGGACCATGTAGGGGTGCTCTTTGTCCCCATAGTCATAGAGCCACTCACAGAAGCTGCAAGTAACAGCCCAGATATTACTGTAATCTTCTCCGGTGAACAGGATCACAAAATAGCCTTTTATGCTGATGATATCTTACTCTTAATAACTATTCCATGGACATCTATACCAGGTGTTTGGGATGTTATAAATCAATTGAGTGAATTTTCAGCGTAAAAAAATAATTTTTCAAAACTTGAAGCAATGCCACTAGGCACCCCTCAGCATCCCATCTCATCTGTAATGAAGTTGTTGCCCACTTGCTTGGGGATCTCAGTTATCCCATCAATAGGCAGCGTATCAGGCTAATTTTGAGACTTCTTCTGAAATACAGCATGGATGACTTGTACAGGTGGGTTTCCCTCTCACTGTCTATGCTAGGGAGGATTGCCGTGCTTAAAATGAATATTTACCAAGACTCCTGTATTCCTTTCAAATGGTCCCTGTCCTACTTAATAATAAAACAATTAGAAGGGTGAATGTCTGTTTCAGTACATTTATTTGGAACAAAAAAAAAAAAAACACTCAAGGATGGCTAAGCTACAGATGCCTGTGGAGGAGGGTGGCTTAGCAGTACCTAATATCAGACTTCATCAGCTGGCTGCACAGCTTCACTATATAACAGAATGGATGAATGATTACCCACAATCAGTGGGGCGAGATCTAGAAACGTTTAATGCAGGTAGTATATTACCAAGACATAGGGAAAATTACGAGCATCATGGATAAAAACTATTATCCATGACGCCTATCCATAGCGTACTTATCCATGGCACATAAGATAGTAACAAACATGAAGCTTCCTATCAGCCAGTTAGGTCTTACCTCTGTTGTAGTCTCAATCAAATTTGCTGAACCCAGGATCTTAGCTGACTCTTGTACTGACTCTGTCAGTGGCTGAACCTGTGTATGTTGACAGGACACAGTAAACAGTTTGAAACCAGATCTGCAATAAACAGTACATTTGCGTAAAATAAATTGCCATCGCATGTTTTTTAAACTACTACCACTTAACTAGTATCTAAGTACTTCACCTTAAAATAACAGCTTTAAAGTAATTTTCATGGTACAAAGACTTGTAATAGGTTGAATGGTGTCTCTGTGTCCTTGTTGATCATCATTATCTGTGCTATGTAACTCAGAGGAATGTATAATAAATGATACCAAATTCTGTGTAATGTTTTCTAACACTCCATCTCACATTCTGTAAGTGAAATTGGCTTACATATTGTGAGGAAAATGCCACTGGTATTTTCCAACTGCTATGTGATTTAAAGAGTTTTCTGAAGTAATCTGTAACTGCTGCTGTTGTAGTTGCCACCTAGCTCTGTTAGCTGTGATCAGCTGTGGTAAGCTGACCACACAGAGCACTGGGGACACCCAGTGGAGAATTACTGGAGGAAATTGAGGCAGAGTTGGAAATCTAAAGCCTGCAAGTCTAGTAACAAAAAGCCTCAAGTCAGTCTTTCAGTTATTTTTTTTCCCTTTGTACATCACATTAATAACTAAAATTTAGAAAATCAATTTTTGACTTTTGTGAATAGATTCTGAATACTTAAAAATAAGTATTAAGGCTCTAATGTTAATCTTTTTTCTGCCCACCCTTAGTGTGAAGAGCACTAAGTGTAAGAACACTATTAAATAACGAACAGACATTCACAAAGCCTTTGAATTTTGAATCACATAACATAACACATACCCATATACCTACAGTATAGGGTACAGAGTACATAAGATGGTGTTAAAACAGCAAGTAAACTGTTGGTAAGGTACCTCCAAATCATTAGTCTGTTGAAAATGTTGGATCAGCTTCATTACATTGCTGAGGTTGGTTCTAATAGCCTCCATGGATTCTTTCTGGGCAGCTGCTATCTCCCTTGCCTGAGAGCACAAAGCTGAATGCTTGGCCTTGATAGCCCTCAGGCTCTCCAATATCACTGCTGGGTTCTCCTGCAAGAACAGTGTCATTATTAGCCTGCATAGATTCTACATTTCAGCATTCAACCTCATTTTCTTTTAGGCACATTGATCATTGTTCACAGTTCAACTACTTGCAGAGGGACAATGGCAAAAACCAATAGGGCATTTCTTCTGGCACTTTTGGCTGCGCCAAGCCATACTAAGCCTTACCAAGCCGTACTGATTTGCATTTCGTAACACAAGCGAGCCTGATACACCCCCAAGCAAGCCACAGTGATGTAAGGGCCCCTACTTTAAACTGTTGACTGAAGGCCACATCGGCCACATCGTTCGATGAGCTCTTGGTCCTTAGTTTGTAAATTTGTCTTTGATTCTGGACTAATAAGCAGTAGATGCTGAGGAAAATCAAAAGAACAGCCTGACAGGAAATGCTTCATGTCAAGAGATTCCAGTTACCTTTGCACAGAATATAGTATACAGTGGAGATGAAGGCGCTGCTTTTAAACATACTTGTAGTACTACTGGCGCTCTGGGGCTTTCGTGGAGCAAGAAACCGGGCGGTTTGCCAGCCAAAACCCCTTCAGCAAAATGCAAACAGTTGGAAGGCGACGGCGTGGATGCTAACATTGCTAGTAGTGGTAGCCTGGCTATTGAGCTAGTGTTAGCCAAACAACAAGATAGCCTGGAAGCAGTGGTGACACAGGCTGTTCAGGGAGCCATCGACGGAATAAGAAATTCCGTAGATAGCTTGGAAAGGAAAGTGGAAGCCCACATGGAAACAGTCAAAGGACTGGTCGCGAAAGTGGATCGTGTACAAGCCGAGACAAGAGCCATGAAAAGGGAAGTGAGTAACAACACATTCAATCTGGAAAAGTTGCAGCTGAAAGTCGCTTCGCTGGAGGACCAAGACTGGCGGAACAACATGGAGCAGTCTGGGTCAGTCATCTAGGATCGACACGGATGAGATCGGGGTCGATCAGCTGGCGAATTTGAACACGATATCTACTATAATTCCACTAGGAGGAAAAACTTGATTCATTTTATTATTTTAGGCTGGTGAGGATCACACGGAGAACATTTGTTGGGGACCGATGATAGTCAGAGGACCTCACAACCACAGTGAGGGGCGACTGCACAAAGTGTGATAGATTGGCAACAACATCGGACCCTGTTACAAAGTTGAGGTGGGAGAACCATAATTGTTAGAATTTTTGTAATATTACTTTTGATTTTTTATGAGCTGCCCACATCTGGCTGTATTGTTATTTTGTTATTCTAGGATGCTCTAGTTATGAAAATGTTTAATTAAGGTTGTCAGATAAATAACTTTAAAGGGGATATTTGTGTTTACTAAATATTAATTTGATTTATGGCCAGAATTGATGACGGAGGTCACAATATGTACATTTATGTGCCTAATTTAGTTTCCACCCGCACTTTGATTATCTTATTGCTTTGGATGAATAAGGGATTCCCGGCAGGTGTATGTTTTGGGAGGGATGGATAGGAGTTTAGGAAGTCTTACTGAGCTGCGTTATGCGGAAGTCACACGGGTCAGAACCACTGTTCAGGGGTGGTGGGGGGATTTGGAGGGGGTCAGGGGTTCTAGAGGGGCGGCGGAGGGAGGGGGGAGGGTGGGTATCTCGGTTATGACTCTTGCAGCAGGGTTAGACCTTTTATTGTCACACCTGAAGCAATGGGTACCGATTTTGATAATGGTTAAGCTATCTATATTGAGCTATAATGTCCGGGGTCTGAAAAGAGTAAAATGCTTAGACTTACTCTGTCGTAAGAATGTGGGTATAGCTTTTATCCAAGAAACACACCTGAGGGCGGAGGATGCGTCACGCTTTCAAAATAAGCAATGTAGAGTTGTAGCTTCATATCGTGTGAGTTTTAACTCTAGGGGGATAGTCAATTTGACTAAAAGGAGCTTGGCCCTAGAGGTGGAGAAGATTAATGAAGGGACAACAGGTCGCATAGCTTATTTATGTACATCCATATATGGAAAGAAAGTAGCTTTTGTATCCGTATATGCACCAGCAGTTTTTGACCCTATCTTTTTTCCTGAACTTACTAAGGAACTGCTGTCCTTATCAGATTTTGAGCTGATTGTGGGAAGGGATATGAATGCAGTATGCGACCTCAACTTAGATAGATCCACCTTGTAGGTTTCCCACACCCAGCGGGCAGCATCAGCTGCTCTTGATGCCATGATAGAGAAAATAAACCTAGTGGATATGTGGCGCATTCAGAACCAGGGCGTTAGAGACTATACATGCTTTTCCGCATATCATAAATCACATTCCAGAATCGCAACTGATGCCTCGTATATATGGATGGCCACCAAAGGTTGTATTAGGGACTTTACATCCTCTTATGCATCTTATCTCAAAAAAGAGAGGAACTGCAGAATTTGCGAGTTAGAAAGGAAGTGTCATTCACTTGAGAAGCGGTTAAAGGATATATACGCAAAATCGGTGGAAAAAGAACTGAGGGGAGTCAGGGTGGAGCTCAATGATCTGTTGAGGAGGCGAGTGGAATTCATCATGCACAGAGTCCGGCAGAGCTATTACTTTAATGGAAGCAAACCAAGCAGGTTATTGCCGCTGAAGCTTAAGCAAAGTGAATCAAGAGCATCGATCAATACTATAAAAATGGCTAATAATAAATTTACAAATAAAAATTTTGACTCAGAAAAATTTAAGCAATTTCTGAGCAGTCTGGATTTGTCCATGTTAGAGGAGCAGGAAGCAGCAGATCTGGGGCGTCCCATATCCTTAAAGGAGCTTGAGACTGCACTTAGGGCGACAAATAAAGGGAAATTGCCGGGCCCAGAAGGCATACAGCCAGAGCTCTTGCTACACTTCTGGGATATTCTGGGGTCAGTTTTGTTGGGGTCGATCTGTTCAGCGGTTAAAAAAGGTTCTTTCCCTGCTCACACTAATGCTGCCTTGATTTCGCTAATACCTAAAAAGGGGAAAGACAAAACTGATTGCTCCAATTACAGACCGATTTCGTTAATTGACTCAGACAAGAAGCTGTACTCTAAGGTGCTGGCATTATGTTTGGAGAAATACATGGACAAACTAATTCATAAGGACCAGACTGGCTTCATGAAAGGGCGTCTGGCAGCGGACAATATTCGACGCTTAATACACATAATCCCTGAAACTCAACAGTTAAAGACTCCATGTGCGATACTGTCACTTGACGCCGAAAAGACCTTTGACAGGCTCGAGTGGCAATATCTGTGGGCGGTCCTGGAGAGATTTTGGTTTGTTGACATGATTCGTGTTTTATATGCTAACCCCACCGCCATGGTGTCCATGAACGGCTTACACTAGAGCCCCTTTCCCATCTTTCGTGGGACTCGACAGGGATGCGGCCTCTCGCCGAGTTTATTTATTCTCTCATTAGAACCATTAGCCCAACATCTCAGGCAAAACCAGGTTATTGCTCCTATTCAGATTAAAACCTTGTTGCACGCCATATCAGCCTTTGCTGATGATGTACTTATCTACTTATCGGATATTGAAAAGTCAACACCCCTTCACTGCATAATATAGTAAAAACAAACTATGTGAACATCTTTAAAGAGGTGAAACGTGACATAACTACATGGACTAAATTACCAGCTTCACTGCATACAAGGATTGCCTGCGTAAAAATGAACGTGTTGCCTCGCCTCAACTTTGTTAGCATGATGATTCCGCTCCCTCCTCCGGCGGGATATTGGAAGAGAGTTGATTCCCTGCTATGAAAATATCTCTGGAATAGCGGTCATCCCAAAATTAAATTCTCCACCTTACAGCGAGCAAAGCAAGAGGGTGGGCTGGCCTTCCCAAATTTTATGAGGTATTACCAGGCCTTTCAGCTATGCCCACTTAAGGCATGGCTTGACCGCTCCTCTCAGGTAGCCTGGAGAGATATAGAAGATGCACTAGTGCTTCCATACAAACTCGAAGGGGTCTTATTTTCTGGACTAACTATTAACCAATGCATGTTACACTTCGGGCCTGTTATTACAAACTTGATTAGAAATTTCAAGGTGGTTGACAAGAGCTTGGGGGGGAATTGGAAATGGCATCTGAATACTCAATTGTGTAGGGTCAAGAACATTATCTCAGGGAATAAGCGATTTGTATCAGCGTCGTGGTCCTTGAGGGGAGTGTACAATCTCTGAGATGTATTTGACCCAGGGGGTATGCGTAGCTTCCAGACATTGTGCTCTCTCTTTAATCTGCCAATGACATCTGACTTTCTATACCTCCAACTACGGTCGGCTCTTCGCGCATGGTGTGCAACCGAACTTTAAGCCGCAGACACATCCTGTCGTAGCCTGGCTATCAACAAAGAACACTAGAGGACTTGTATCAGTTGCATATTCAAGACTTCAGACACACCAACAGAAAGAGCTACCCCTGGCCAAAGCATGGTCTAGAGTCTTGGCTGTTGCAGAGGATGACATAAACTGGAAAAATGTCTGGGAGAACACATTTCACGCGTCCAAGAACCCGAAACCACCAGCTGATTCACTATAAGCTGTGTCAAAAGGCTTATCTGTCACCACTTCTGAGATTACATATGAAACTGTCGACCAGCCCGAACTGTGACTTGTGCACCCTGAACATACCGGGAACATTTAAGCATATGATATGGGACTGCCGAGAGGTTTATGGCTTTTGGAGGAAAGTAACAGTGACTCTATCTAATATGATTGGTAAACATATACCTCTGGAGCCAGCTCTCCTTTTGCTCAATGACGACTCAAACTTGGGGTTGAATGGGAAACAACGCAAGGTTTGGTTGGCTGGCTTGACAGCTGCCAAAAAGCTGATAGTACAACACTGGCTACCTCCCCACAAACTGTACGCTAGGAAATGGCTGGAATACTTTCAGGATGTGGTCATGTTAGAACTATCCACAGCACAAGTGAACAAAGCCAAAAGTTCTACGCTGGACTCATGGAAAAGAGACGCCTTGGCTATAACGGACCTGCTCAGTTCAGGATAAAGACAAACAGTAGGATTGTAAGACAGCAGACTGAGAGGGGAGGGGGAGTACCGCCAGGGGGAGGGAGGGAGGGATATGGTAAAAACACTTGCACTGTTTGACCTTGTTATGTGAAATTGTGTTCTTAATAAAACAGTTGTTCACAAAAAAAAAATGTTCACAATGTCAACCTATGCACTAAGTAACTCGGAAGAAAATACTCCACATCTTTAAACACACCTTAAAATTTCCGGTAGCTGTCAAAAGGAGCCACGAGAACCACGCACGTGCACACATATGTGTTTGTCATGGGTGCGCTCAAGTACTATCCAGTACTAATAAAGACAGCACTACATTCCTGCATTTAAGCCTCACTGACTCAAGACAAGCATGTCATCAGTAAAATACACACCCACAATCAGAAAGCCCTACTGTAATGGAAATGCAAACCATGTGCGGTGTCATGCCTAAGTACTGAGCCATGCTGAGCAAAGCTGAGCCACAAGTGTGTACAGAGAAATGCCACAAGTCTCTTAAAAAAAAGTATTGCTATTATGCTATTATTACACTGCTATTATACTATATTATACCCATGGATCATGATTACTGTTTGAAGTGTGACAGTGAAGGACATTCTCTTCATTTACTGTGGAAATGTCATTTGTGATAAGTGACTTTTGTATTACACAGACAGGTATTTCAAAAAACAATTTAACAAAAATGTCTCTACATTAGAGACGGATTGATATGGTTTTTTCAGGGCCAATAGCGATACTGATTATTAGTAGTCAAAGAGGCCTATAACCGATATTTGGAGCAAATATTAATTTGCAGTAAAATTGAAAATATTAGCGACACAATTTTGAATATCACAAACTCCAACACTTAACTTCGTTTAATTGTCTTTAAGCATATGTTTATTAAACAGCTTTTTAGATTTGCAAAGGTTTTTTTTATCTTAGACAATAGACATTCTGCCCTCCCTAAATGTTCAGTTTGGCAGGTAGGTAAACAGTTCTTCACACAGAGACAAGTCTTTTTGATTTTACCCACGATTTATTGACTCCACATGAAGCACTGTAAAACTGTGCAAAAATACAATAAAAGTAAGATATAAAGGAAACATGCATTGTATATTTGCACCATTGCTTTGTCATAATAAAGTTAAACATCTGTAACAACTATTCTAGGCAAATAAATCGAAGGCTACTGGACTCAGTAATATGTCTGTGAAGACGTTTCGCCTCTAATCCAATCCAATCTGTAACAATTCAACAAATTTGTATCTTTCAACAACGTGTCTTTGGAAAGTTCACTAGCTTAAACACACGCAAAACGCAAAAACACATTGTAACACTAACCGTTAGCATCAAAGTTCAGTAAACTACTGGAACAAACCGATCACAATATTAATAAAATAATGGAGAACAAAATGCCATGCATGTACACTCGGATACTCACTGAAATATGTTTCCTACACTCTGTGCAAGGGATCAACAATGTTTTAAACCTTTACAACTCGACTGCTGTTTTGTAGATCATCAACAGGAAAGTGATAAGGGTACTGCCTTTAGCCAAAATTCACACACACACACACTTATCCTAAATAATAAGTAATAAAGAAATACACTTAAAACGGAAAACAAACCAAGGTCGTCAAATAAGGACGGCACAGATTTAAAATTTACAGTGAAGATCATTATCCTATAATAATTATTATATTATTAAAATTACTAATCAATAATAGACAAATAGTGGCTTATAAATGATATCAATTCAATAATTGATATTCTGCATCGAAATACATTGGCTATTAAATGTTATATAGACTACAGTTAGTGTCAGACCTAAATACAAAAGTGAAAATATTAGCAGAAATGAAGCTATGGCAGGTCAGTTACTACCTCAGTGGGACATCCATTCTCCGCAGTGTTGTTGATGAAGTCCAGCTTCAGCCGCTTCTCAATATATTCCAGGTCTGCCTCTGACTTAAGGAACTGCAAAGACATTCATTATGCTTCGATAGTACACTGGAAGATTTTCTGTTCTGTTTTTTGCTCAGGAGGTCTAAGTTCTCTCAGAAATCTTTTCATATCTGTTATGAGTTTTAATACTGATATGAACTCTTTTTTTTTTTTTTTAATTAAGCCCATGACCATGGCAGATCTGTTAAAATGATCAAATGTGAAATGTCAAAATTACTACTAAAATCATGAACTATCTTATCAAAGCATCAGGAAAGATTCTGACCAGAAGTTCAATTCATTAAAAGAGACCAAGTGTTAAGCCAGGCCTACTTCACTAAACCAGGCTTCTTTTCAGGAAATTGTGCAAAAAGCATGGCAGTATAGCAGTTTTAAATGAGTCTTATCATGCTACAAGGTCGAGAACAGGACAGGCTTTGACAGTGTAGGTTAGAAGCCAACACACAGAAAGACTGATATACTTCTTTTTTTAACTGATTTAAACTTAACCCTATTTATTTTTAATTACTTACACTTAATCGTTCTTTTGGGTTTAGAAATGTAAAAGTACTCAGTGCAGCCGGTTTTTGCAGTTTTCAGATGCTTTGACAATACTATTGCACTGCTAGCTGTCTGATACAGTAGTGCAATGAAGTCAGAGCACCTGCAAACAGCTGAAGCATTTTCTTCACTTGCTACTATTTCTGGCCAATGCCCTTTTAACATTGCACTGCTTTTCTAGCAAGGTAACCAGTAGTACAATATAAAAGGGGCACTGGACAGACAGTGGGCTAGCTTATCCGAAGACAGGACTTTTTCATTGGTCAGTGAGTTCCAAATGTGTCATATGACATGAAATATATTCTATACATCAAGTTTAATATCTGCTTCAAGTACTGACTTCTTTTTAATGAGATATGCTAAAATGACCTTGCAGAGGGTAACACTGGTCTGTTGGTCTTCCACTTTTGCACAGAGCAAAATAAAACACTTATTGCCCCAGAATTTTTAATAGACATTTGTGGTCTCCCAAGGATGAATTCTGAAATCAATTATAACAAAAATCAAAAATGATTCAATAATCAAAAATGATTATTTTTGTCCTATTGAAATCACGATAATGATCTAACTGATGTGGATTCAGCTTCTTTACTCACTGACTTTGGAAATAATGCACTTATTGAACTTTAAATGAAAAAAAAGTTTCCTTGAAATTTGAATTAAACGCAACTGAAAACAAAAAATATTTTTTTTACTACTACTACCACTATGACTACTACTACTAATAATAATGATAACAATAGGAAAAAGAGTATAAAAGTATTATTTTTCAGTGTTTATTTCAGTCTAATGTGTAACCCATTTGAAAGGATGGCACAAATGTGACGCTCTCATCTCTTTTACCCCTGGAGCACCAGTACTGCATGACAAAGACAGAAGCACAATGACAATCAAGCGATGTGTGGCATAGTCAGCTTTTCGCCAATGACAGCTTACGTGACTGCAGTGAAATGTATTAAAAGAAGGCACAGCCCAGCTGAGAGTAAGTTTACCCCTTATTTCCACAAAGTGCATCTGCGTAGCGTTCTGTCTGCGAAGCAATCTTGCTCCGTTCTTCGCGCAACCTTTTAACACACCAGGAGCATTTCAGAAGTGCTGCGTCCTTGTTAGCCACAATTTTTGTACTTATGCCTTGGCTTATGCTTTTAATTGTCTTTTTTGTTCCTCTTTGTGTTTACTGTTTTACTACCTACTGTGCTGTAGGTTACCATCCAGCTGTGAATGAATCTTAGATTTGTTACTGTGTTTGATTAAAAACTAGGACTAAAACAATTACTCAAGTAAATCCAGTAATTTGATTATTAAAAATCATTAAGGCATCTTTTAATCCAGTGGAACTATGCAGTACATTGTGTTTATTATTATTTCTGTTGCACAATGCACTGATATAGATACATTACTGTAACATAAGGTGAGGTTCAGAGAGAAGCCATGAGGCAGAAAAAAATGTTCGAAATTGTCCACTCTGGGACCATTTCAGATTGAAATGAAAGGAAACTTTTGTTCAGAGTAACAATTGTAAAGCAGAACTAGCCTACGATAATAACCCTACCTCCTTTAGGGTATTTGCTTTTTAAAAAATCTATGTGGATTGAAATTTTATCTCAGCTTCTCCATGAACATCCTCTTATTTTTGACCTGATGCCACAAGATGCAACATGATGTTTATGTCGTAAAATTCATCATAATCTGCACAGGTTGTTTTATTTTGAGAATTAAATGGATTCTCTGTCATGTCTATGTCGGACTTCCTGCATTATTTGAGTTGTTCTGAAAAAAAAACTGGCGTGGTTGCTGTCAATAGTAGAATACGCAGTACTTCTCTGGGGAGCAGAGAGCTGCTTCTGTGATGCCGAGGCAAGCCTAGTGGAAATGCAAGCACTGACTATGACAGTAGTGCTAATAAGCATTGACTGTGGAAATAAACAACCTGTACTTTTTTTCCCCAAATCAACGAGAAGTGTCTAGCAGTACTGGAATTTCTGTTTGTATTTATAATCCTTCAAACAACAGTGACAATCTGTCTTCCACATACATGTCTTAACAGCAGTTGGAAACTGAACTTCCAACATGACATGTCTTCTCTGTTACTGGCTCCTTTTTGCATAAAGTTTAATTGATTTAACTTTCAACCTGCAACCAGTTTTACAGGTTGCTCATCAGCCCTGAGTTCACAGGAATCTCACAATGCCTCTGGAGTGATTTTGCTTGTGTCCAATGGAAAAGGACACAGGCAAACTTCACATTACACCACACTTAATTATGACTTGCAGTTCAGAAAGTCATTGTTACACTTTAATATGAATGCTACGGCAGGTGAACATCAGAGCATGTGCAAATCATCTATAAAGAGAGCAGCCTTATGCTAAATCAAATCAAGAGCAGCCCTGTGCTAAATCAATATGCATACTAATTTTACAGCATGTACCACATAATTACCAGTCTATAGATGGGCTATATTTTTATGCAAATAGAATATGACATATCATGTTCGACATCGGTTTTCGATTTTTCAAATTTTTTTTGGAGCAGTTGTCACATTTCACTGTTAATTTAAATGATTTCCAGCTGTGACTAAAAGAGTGGCCATCAACACACCTCAAAAAACCGACCATTCCTCTCACACATTTTGTTTGCTTTCTTTGTCGAACTAATCAACCTACTTGGACTTAGTATGTAATATGGATTTGTGACATGGCGAGTGTGATACAGTCAAAAGCTGTAGACAAAATAAACCTTGTTTGTGGACTACATGATCGAACATTGTGTAACTTTGTGCGCCATCCACGGCTTTCTTTAACAGTTCGCAACATGTAACGTTCGTTACAGGTTAGTTATTCATAGCATTTAAAAATCATTTAAATCAGTTATAGAAAAGAATGAGCATCACTATCGAGTTATGACAAATGTCATGAAATGTCCTCTTTTATTTTTTTCAGAAATGGTAACTATTAAGCTAACTTACAACCACACTGAGAGTAATTTACGCTGTACTGTAAAAGATGACCTACGCTTGTCGAACCACACGCAGAATTGTGGCCAGCTGTGTTGACTGCTAGCTTGCCTGATGCTATTTTACGGCATTACTTCGTAAATCGGAATATATATGTATCTTGAACGCCTGGAAGCAGCTTTAGAAAAAATAACATCGCGTCAAAAGTGGTAATTTCACTAGGACGTGCTGGTAGTTGTAGTTGGAGGGTTAAACGGTGTTGTTGTGTTTGGTGTTAAAAACAGTAAGCAGACAGGCCCTCTGAATGTCGTAAAGGAATTTGAATTGTGTATTAATAGAATAGAATACCATGACCTGACTGATCTCCCTTTGATAGGCATCTGGAATTAACAACTCATCGATAATCAAAGTGAATGATTGATGACTGTCTCTGTGCGTTAATCGGTCAAACAAGGGCAAGAGCAATTTCAAAAGATGACCATCATAGAATCTAAAACAGTTTTACACTTTGCTTACCATCGCTTCCAGCTTTTCAACTGTTGTCTCCATGTTGAATAGTTTTCAGCTCAGTGCGAGCGCAGTGATTGGCCTACTGTCAGGAATGACGAAAGCTGATTGGGTGTCTGCATAAAAAGAGAGCCTCTGTTTGTGCGCCATTTTGCTGTCCGTCTCTTTTCTGCAAGCGGACCATTGGGAAGCGGACGTACAGTAGCTTCAGGACACGCCTACTAGATAAACCACCATCGTTTTTTTGCGGATTGCTGCCTCTAAAACTTTATTTATAAAGCAACGAGACTATTATTGATTATTTACATCACTACTATCAAAATAAAAATGTATCTGGCAATTATTTTTTTAGCTCATACCCGAACCAAAATACTGAGCACTTATTTAATTTAGATGTGGTAAACCATATGACTTACAGCTATTTAATTTGTAGAAAGTTACCACCAATGACAATAGGATATCTTTAATTTCATTGTTTACAGTTTAATAATTACTTTTACCATCCACCTTTCTCCTAGATCTGATCTCAACTTGGCTACTTAAAGAAGCTTTGCCTTTGCCACTTATTTACAATATATGATAAATCTTCCTATGTCTGCAGGGTAGGTATCAAAGTCCTTTAAAGTGGTAATTAGACCTGTTCTTAAAAGTAAGCTTTTGATCCTGCGGTTCTAGCCAGCTGGAGACCAGCATCTGACTTCCTCTCTTTCTCCAAGATCCTTGAGACAGCTGTTCCCAATCAGTTGTGTAACTTTTTGCATAAACTTGTTTGAAGAGTTTTTAGAAGGCTTTAGAGTGAATCATACAACAGAGACAGCACTGGTTGAAAGGAACTAATAACATATCAGTATCTGCCTCTGTACTTAGATCCTAGTTTGGTACTCTACTCTTGACCACCACACTCTACTAAAAGAAACTGAAGCTTTGAGTTGAAAGTAGAGGGAGGGCATTAAGCTGGTTTAAGTCCTCTGTCACAAATCAGTCTCAGTTTTTCATGTTAACAGTGAATCCTCTGAACATGCTAAAGCTTAGCACAGAGTTCCACAGGGGTCGTCAGTGTTTGGACCAATACAGTCCACTCAATATACATGCTTGCCTTAGACAATGTTATTTGAAACATTATTATCAAGCTGCCTCCAAAAAATTTCCAAAGACTCTACAGTTAGTCCAGAATGGTGGAGCGCATCCCACTAAAATGAAGGATGCAGATTAACTTGTGTTTTCTAGAGTCTCCAAAAGTAGAGAAGTAGAGTGTGGTAGAAACGTAGAGCCATCTAGTTTCAGTCCAAGAGGACTGGAGACCCACTCCAAATTTGAGAGGCTTAAAACTTTACTTTATATACATATATAATAGACATACACAACAGACATGCGTAGGCCTACACACACACACACACACACACACACACACGTGTTTGAGAGATGAAAGGTCACTGGGGCCTCATGTCTTATTAACATGATATCTCAAGAAAACCTCAAGAGAAATTGTTCAAACTTGGTATAAAGGTCCACTTGGACTCAAAGATGAACTGAGCAGTTTTGAGAGGTCAAAGTTCAAGGTTACTGTTACCTTACATTTTTCAAACCCGTTTTTTGTCTCAGAGTCTTAGTAAAACCTCTTAGAACTTAAAGGGACCATATTATGAAAATTCACTTTATAATGGTTTTCTAACAATAATATGCATCCTCAGCCTGTCTATACACCCCCCCGAAATGAGAAAATTCTATCCTCTCCCTCTCTTGCTTGCTCCACTTTTCAGAAAATGTTTGCTCAAACAGGCGGATTTGAACAAGTGCCCTACATGACGTCATGAAGGCACATAACTCCTCCCCTCTAGGTTGGTGACCCTGCCCAAGCATTGTTTGTTCTGCCCCCTGAAAATCTCCACTTTTCCACTTCTCCAGTTTTTCCCCCTCGCAAACACTGGTTTGGAATGGCGAACGTATAAGTAAAGCACGGCAGTTGCTCCGTTGATGGCTGCATGAAGCAGCACAGAAGTCTGTTTTCACCTCCCTCTTCGTCTGAGGCTTTGAAGGCCCAGTGGAT
>JAPZDZ010000006.1:95311-107548 GCA_029783805.1 Acanthurus tennentii
TTCACCAAGAGTGTCTGTGTCTGCACACAACCCCTCAGTCTCATGCCCATTGAGGGCATTTTCAGGTGTTTACCAGCGTGAAGTAAGGTGAACTGGCATGTTTTTTACTTAACATGGAGACTGACATTCATCATTCTTAAGACACAAGTGCGCACAATTCTGTGGTTCAGGAAGGAGTTGACTAATCTGTTGTAGAGTTTTTTGAAAGAACTTTCCTTAAAATAACTTAAGAAAGGATTTAAGAAAAAACTCAAGATATTACTGAATGAGGTCCATTGTCTTTTTGGTTTTTTTGTTAGGGTTTGCTGCTGGACCCCCTATTGTATTATAAAGGATTATTCCCCCAACTTCATTTTCTTCTTTTGTCTTTAGTGTTTGGATTTCAGAGAGGGTAACAGCTACAGGGCCCGTGGCAGATTGGTTTGAAATCCCAACCAATACCCAGACAATAAAATCATGTGACTGGCCAGATATCAGTCATATCAGTGAAGCTTTGGATTTTCATAAAGTGGTATTGTGCATGATGTCCACATGGAGGAGTTGTGGGTCCATGAATGTCTCTCCTCATTCCCTCTTAGAATAGAGTCAAGTAGAGTAGATTGTTCATTTTCATGTATGAAACTCTCAGCGACTGAATGAAAAGCATTCTTGAAAAGGTGTTTTGGGGGATCAGTTGATTAGCGGTCAGTGTTGGACACTTTATTAACAATAGCATTACTTACATTAACTTTCTGATCTTCAGGATGGGACCTTTTTAATCTTTTAAAGTACTTTTCAATACCCATCTGGATGAGGGATAAAGTGTCAGAGTACTAAATATACCATAAAGCTTATCAACCAACACGCACAGGCAGCTAAGTTACTAAAGAGAGGTCGCAGCAGCTCAGCACCAGGTCAGTGCTAACTGTTGGATAACTTTGATTATCCTGCCATTAGCGGGTCTAACATTAACATTAAGCAGTTTTGTCTTCATTATTAATACATCTGGTTTAACGGTTTTACTCGTGTTGTGCTGCTGCTACAAACTTATTGTCAATTCCAACCAACTCTCCATAGTTTAGCAGCTAAGGTTATTTTTCATCCTCCTTGACGAATGGAAATAGGTAACAACTTAACTTAATAGGTAACTTATTTCAATAGTTGGGTCTTCAGGCTTGTCTTGATGACACAGAATAACTTTGCAGAGTACGACTTCATGCCTTGGTTTTGGACAAATTTGTGCAAAATTAATACTTTTTCATACGAATGAAAGAATTAGTCAAATCATTTCTTAAGTGTGTTAACTACACCATGGAAGGGCCAAAGCCTCCATTTTAGTCCAGACATAAAGATATTGCATTTATAAGAAAGCTGTGTACCTTTATTTTGACTGACATGTGCGGGTATGTGAGGATGAGAATTATGTGCAAAAAGACACTAAATGTCTATTCATTTCAAAAGGGAGTTCCACATTCATTTGAACTTAAGTGACCTGGTCAAAGGTTATATCATCTCCTTCAGCAGGTCCTTGTGGCACTTTACATTCGGACGTTTTGTCAGCACAAGTTATGGATAAGCAAGAATCGCCACTTGTTCATGGCGTGCAATCAGGGCATTTTCTGTCTCTGAGATTTTTTTCCCATTCATTTAGATTGGGAGAGGCAGACAACGTGATTTGGGACTCAAACTTTGATGACTTATAAAATTCAAACCGTTTGAGTGATGAAAAATTTATTCAGCACTTATTGGCAGTGTGTCCTTAGTCATTTATTAGCATTTGAAGCCGAGATGAGGAACACCGTTGATAAAGAGAGCACATATGTATGGGCAAATTTGGGGCCTAAATCTTATTTTGAAATGCAAATTGCAGACTTCCTGTTTAATACAGGTCAAAGGTGTCAGGAATTGATTTTGTAGGTCTTGATGAGCAAAACCGTTGAGTTTTGCTTTGATCTCTCTTTGTCATAGAGCCTATGCCATTACTACAGGTCACAGTGGCTGTTTAAGCTTTTGTGTGTGGCGCTAGAGAGCACAGTTTGGCACTTCTGGGTTTGATTTTTACATTTATAAAAAAATTCATCAGACCTGATGTGCAAGACAAATTGGTATTGACTTACATGTCCAGTCTCTAAAAAACTTCTGCAGGGACATTTCCCTAAACAAGTAAATCTTTCAAAGCTAGTAGGACATACTTCATGTTACCTGTTTGCAGGTCCATCTGGAAGTTGCCCCTGACTCCCAGAATTTGACATCTGAAGGTTTTGATGAATTGAAGGTCAGCAACGCACCACGTTACGAGGTCCTAACAGAGATTCTCACCTCTCTGGGACTCAGCTGTGAGCCGAATCAGACTCCAGCTCCAAGCTCAGTCCACTTGCTGGCCACCTCTAAGGTAAGACCCACAGTGCTCACGTGTTCATATTTTGTCAGGATTAAGATAAAATCAAAATGTAACAAGCAAGTTGCAAGTTACAGTCTTGTCTGTGTGAAAGATTTTTACATTAGTCATGTCAAGTTCTGTCTGTGAACCTCCTGGAATTTTTTCATAAAACCTTTTTTATCAACATCTTATTCAAGCAAGTATTTAATCTACATAACCTGACCCATTTTTCCTTAAAAATCAAGTACAGTGTTAAGGGGTTAGAGTATAAAGCTGATAGACTTAAAAATGTGAAAAGGTTTGGAAATGACAGAGAGAATGAAACAGAGTGGCAGAATAATCTTCTGCACTAATTACAATAAGTGTTCTGAAATTTGAGATAAATTCCTTTGTAAAGCCAGCATCATATGTTCAATTACTCTGTAAGGCTAGGACTGTTTACCTAAGTAGTATACCTGACTTTTCTGATGTGTTAATCCAAGAGGTGATAATTTGTCATATTTGGAAGGATTTGAAAATACACTTTATTCAGAGGATAAAGGTCAAATGTCTCATATTGGACACACTCTGATTCAGGGGGAGGCACAGACACCCAGCTCGACATCACAAGGGGAACAAAAATGAAACAGAGCATGTTGGCTTATATTATCTGTTTATTTCCGAAAGTTGGACCAAGAAAGATGGGGTGAGGATGCATTTTTCTCATTTTTGGGGTGTCTGTACCGGGTATCGGATTTTTTATTAGAACCCGTCAGATCCAATCCATAAGCCCAAACTATCTCATATATCCTCAACACAGACGAGCTGTCCCCATGGTTGCCATGTGCCTGTGTTTTCGTAGCTGTAGTCATGTCTGCCGTGTGGAATTACTTTATGTTAACGGTGGAGAAAAGTAAAACAGCTGGGTGCAACGTTTGCAAAATGAGTGTCTCAAGGGGTGGTAGCAAAACCAGAAATTTTAACACAACGAACTGAATAAAGCATCTGAAGAAGCATCATGGAAAGGAGTATGGACACTTTTTACAGGCGGGTGCAAAGAAAAGCGAACCGCAGCTTACATACAAAAACCGCGTTTTACATACAGTTCAACATCAGAAGTTGCATGCAAAAGAAGAAAGACACTAGATTGCACTATCTCTGTTTACCCTTGCTTTTCTGTTTTTTTCTTTTTGGTGCAACAAATCAGGTGTATAGCCTAGATTTTTATTGTTTTGATTGTATGTCGTAAGAAGCCATGTGTAAGTTACTGAGTTCTACCTACATTATTCTGGTGAAGATGCTATTATTTTATGTTAATTCATAAAATTATTTATTGCAGCTTTGCAATGTCATTGAGGTATAAAGTGACTTTTCTGTTTATACACTGGGATTATTTTATTTATTTTAAATATTTGCACCAAGTTGCACTTTTATTTTATTTCAAACATTTGAATGGTGCAGCTGGGTCTGTTGTGTATGCTGTTAAAAGCCATGTGAGCTTTAAGTTTTAATAAAGCCACACATGACTTCGGTTGTCACAAATTTTCCTTCTTTCTTTAGAGGACCAGAATAGTTGTTGTACAGTGAACGTGGTGTTTTTAGATGTCAGTATTAAGCAAATTACATCCATGTATTATTAACAACTTTGAGAGTGACAAAATCGGCTGATCCTCAAGGCTGCAGTATTGGTATCGCTATTGGATGTGAAAAAGTGGTTTAGAGCCATCTCTAATAAATTGGATCAGATTTGGAGAGTAGCTCAATGAACTGACTTAAAGTAGACTGTATTAATACCCAAGTCACTGTTAAAGTACAAAGAACATACAAAATTAGTTTGGCCATCAACTTCTAAGATTGTAAAAAGCAATTGTTTATAGCTTTCATGCAGTACGGATTATACTTTCAAAAAGGAAAGGAAGAATTGAAAAAAAATGTAACACATTATTATATTATTTATTGTGGTCTGAAACGACTGAAGCTCTGCGGCATACACCTTCCCTCAATATTCCTTTGCAACACCCAGTCCATAAGGAACAAGGTCGATAAGATCCAAGCTAACATCTTTTATCTACTTCCTGTATCATCTCTTGGCATGGGAACCTTGCATTGCAAAAATAAATCTTCTGTCTAATATTGTTAAAGTAGCCAGCAAAATAATTGGCACACAGCAACTTTCTTTGGCAGCTATCTATGACAGACAAGTTCTGCGGAAAATGCAGTCAATCTTGGCCAGCCCTGACCACCCAATATTGGAAGAATGTTGTTCTTCCCCCTATCTGGGTGGAGATACCGTTCAGTTTTTCACATTACACACATAAAAGTGGAATGTTTGACTACTAAGTCATGGGTACAAAAAAATCCAGTACTTTAAATTGAATTATAAAGTGATCACAGAGAGACTTACCCTTTACTCCATAAATGTAAATGGGCTTTATTATCAAACTCTGCTTTGCATTATTCTGCACATCAGTCTGTCAAACTGAATTTGCATTGAGCAAAACATATTCATGAAATTGTGTAAATACAATCCGTTATTCTAAGACTATCATTATGTTTCCTTGGCAAATAAATGCAAGAGTTCCATCCTGACAATAATAGATGTGAACAGGTATAGACTTAAACAACAGCCACGATGTTTCAATTGTGATAATTAATTTTTTACTGTTAACAAAAACAGTTTTTATTTTGCAGAAAGTTGTTTCTGTAAAATTAATCTGTGAAAATATTGGTGTAAATTTATGACTGTGTAAGAAAGAGTCAACAATAGCAGCATTGCACTGACTTAAAAGACTGAGGGACGTTTTGCACTCATCCTGTTCCTTTCACAAAAAATAGTTAGACAATACTATTTGTCGAAGTAGCTGTCACATTGTAGTTGCTTTTGTCCTTGTAAGTAGGTTTTGGTAACTCTGAGTCTATTGACCCTGATTTTGCAGCCACTCCAGCCCAAAAAGTAGTCTGATTCAATTCAATTCAATTTTATTTGGATAGCATATTTATGCAAATGAAAATTCACTGTGCTTCACAGACAATAAAAAGAAACCAACCGACACAATGCAAAAATAAAGACCAAATAAAACAAATACTTTAGAAACAAATACATAAAATATAATCACATTATACAATGATTTACACCAAACCACTCAACACTCCACATTCACACACACACACACGCACGCACACACAGGACGGCATGAACATGTATACACGAAGTCTAACAGCCAAAGACACGAAAGAAAAATCAAGTTAAGGCCACTTTCAAAAGAAGTTAGTGTTTCAACAGACCTCAGGTAAGCAGGCAGTTTGTCCCAAAGAGCAGCACTTTTGTGACTTAATGCACCTTTGACCAGGAGACCCATGTCTGATGTTCAGACGGATTTGATTGGGTGGCAGTTAGTGACCAGGTCAGAATGATATTGGTGTGCCATACCGTTCACAGCCCTATAGACCAGAAGGAGCTCTTTGAAATCAATCCTGTAACGGGAAGCGAAGCCAATGAAGATTTTTTCACAATAGGTCTGATGTTTCCTCTTTTCTTTGTCCTTGTTAGCACTCTAGCTGCAGCTTTTGAATGAGCTGGAGTCTGATTAAATTGCAACTCAAAGTGATCCATCCAATTTAATAAACTCCTCCTATAGATTTGATCTGATCCTAATGAAATTTGCTGTGTGCATTTTTAACATATTTGGGAACAAGAGTTAGTTAAAAAGCTCAGTGTTCATCATTCAGTCTGAATCACGGTCATATACTTGACAAGAATCCAGACTTGAACACATCTATTTGCCAATATTCAGCAATATTTATATTTATAATTTGGTTTTGGCACACTCCAAGACCTTGGTGGGAAAAAAGTTATCAAAAGCTTTTCTTTTGTGGTTAATGGTGTGGCCATGGCAGTGCAGCCATTTTGAGCATTTTGTTATGACAAACGAAATTGTATTTGAGGGTTGGACAGTTCAGGCCTCCACGCCGTTCATTAATTCCTGATTATTGGACATCTCATTGGCCATTATCACCTAATGTCACTGGCAGGTTAATATTGTTAGCTTGCAAGCTAATTTAATAACTTTTAGGAGTTGCAGAAATGTTTATTTTTATAAAGTAAATCATATAAAAAAAATGTTGACTTAACATGTATTTTACTTAACCTGTGACGCCTAGTCTGAGCAGCATTAGATCTGCTTTTGTCAGCAAGCGATCACCTTTAGGGCATACGCATTTGGTGGAATCAAGGTTTGATTGACTTCCCCTTTGACCTGCCTGTGACTCAAGTGACGTCATTTCAAGACTTTTTTACTTGTATCCACAAACTTGAGTTCCTGTTTTGTAGGTAAGAATTTGTGGTCTTAGAATTCAGAGTTGTAATCATAAATGTTTGCAGTCACAGCTTTTAGATTCATACTCACATTAAAGCACACTTAATTTTACTAAGTCGCATGTATGAGAGCATTATTTTGTGTACAAATTAATTTACAAATAAAAGTTTAAAACTACGAATATGAATGATTAAAGTTAGCATAGACATTTTGACAGTGGTCTTACACACTGTAAAATGGCAATTGTTTCCTCAGTGCCTGAGGTGTTAATTAAAAACTTTGACTAACATTCAACTTTTGACCAACATTAAACATTGTTTTAGAATATTTCTATGTCATGTTTTTGCCTCTGATTTGTTTATTTTACATTTGCACTGTTCCTTAAAATACAGGCTCTCACTTGTTGTAAAAGAAAAGTTGTTATTTAATATTAAATATTAATTTGTAATATTTTTTATAACTTGTTTTAGAATTTAATTGTTGTTTCAACATGCTTAACATTTACTGGATGTTGGTATGGTTGAGACCCATCCAAGATGACATGATGCTCTTTCGCGACATTCTCAGCGTGGTTTTGGTGGTAGAGAAGATGAACATTCTTTATGACCTCAAAGATATCGGGGATAGACTGATGACTAAATGACTTTTCTCAGACTGGGAGACTCCTTAATTCATCCTCCTCTGTGCTTGAAATTTGAACAGTGCATAGATAAATAGTATTTTGTGATACAAAAGCTATTCAAATCTTTGTTTAAGCTTTTCTAAGAGGCTCATTGAGACAGTCATTGTGGTAGGTGGTATATCATAACACATTTGAAGGAAAATTGCAAGTTCGGATTAGGCTGTAGTCAGTGTGTCTGGTGATATGGCTACAATATTTCATGAAAAAAAAAGAAGGGGTAGTACCATTCATTTTCTGTGCTATTTTGCTTTACAAACAGGAGGCCAAGGCCAGTTTCCTGAATTGGCTTACGACACATGTTGATCAGAATGGTCTTCTCATGTTGCCCAAGACCTCCCTCAGACTGGTGACATGTGCAGAGTTCCAGGATGGTCCTCCACTGCCTGATGGCTCTCTAGCCCTGGTCACTGACTCTTCAGTATTCCACAGCAGGGCACATTTCTGCATGGAGACCTACAGCAAGAACCTGAAGACCAGCCAGCTAGGGCATATCCTGCTGTATGCTGAAGTCGTCACGTCTACCATGGACCTGTTAGAGGGGTAATACATGTTCCTTTGAGCCTGTTTAATATTTGAAATATGCTGATACTGACAGCGGTGTCTCCTTTCAGGCCTCACAACACAGTAGTTTTGATTTCTGTCATGTGCTGGTCAAATACCTTATACAGGACTTTTTACTACCTAGAAACACTAATACATTTTTTTTCAGTCATTTAGCTTTTTTTGTTTGTTTTTACATAGAAAATTTCATTTAGATTCAAGTGTTCATTTAAAACAGGGTAACACAGAGACATAAAATTTTTTACATAAAAAAAAACTTAATACACCAAAAACAGTTAAAAAAAAATAGGTTTAATGAAAAAAAGCAAAACACGTTTAAGGGTTTGTGGTCTAAGTTAAATTTATTTTTCCGTATAGTACTCTTTACATCACCTGCTCCATGTTTGTCAAAGTCACCATTTCGGACCACTGAAAGTGGTCCACAGCAGCAATGGTGTCATCCTACTTTCAAAATGGCAACCTTGAGGTGAGTCTTCATTTTGGGGAGCAGAGGGTTGTCTTCAGGTGTTAAATCAGGAATACTGGGCATGTGTTTGATCATTTCAAATCTGCTTTCCTTGATGACTACATGAGGGCAGATATCCATTTCCTCAGACAGTTTTTAACTTGCAATTTTTCCAATTACCTAAAACTAAAAAAAGCACAAGCATTTATTTACTTCTGACACTGAAAAATGATTGAGAGTTGAACTCATGCCCTTCATTTATAAATGCCTGTGTTTGTATGTGAGTGGGTTCATGTGTTTGTGTGTTTGTTTGTGTGTATTTATGTTTGACATAATTTGTCTTTGTAAAAGCTGCAGCTACTGTTACTTTAAGGTATCAGTCAAGAACAAAAATAAGGAGGCTGTTTATGTAATATGGACAAATAGAGAAAAGCATACTGAAATTCTCTCTTAGACTTGTGCAAGGAAGACAGACTTTCTTGTACTGCAATGATATGTGTCATAACTCAGGCTAGAGACAAATCTGTGCCGCATGGTGGACTGCATCTAACATTTTCTGCATCTAACATTTTCAAGGAAGCTAAATTTTAATGGGTACCATCTATCACTGATCGAAAATTTTTCTAGCAACTGCAAATAATTGTTTGTTTGTAAGCTGTTTTTTTTCACTGCTGAACTGATATTTTTATTGAGACCAACTGTGGTCGTGGGGGGCAGTTGGAAAAGATTAAATTCCCAGTCCAGTGTCACTAACCAGTTTGCAATGTTGATACATCACTTAAGCTAATATTTATCAATCACAATGCAGACAGTGTGGTCGTTTTAAAAAGAAAAGATTAAAGCTAGAATCAAAGAATTTCGAACCCCAAATATACGGTAAGATTAATCATATATACCACCCTTTTTGGCTTTCTTCTTCTCCTCTTCATTAGGATTAAAATGCTTTTTGAATGACTATGTTTGACTGTTAAGATTTTTTTGAGGTAAAGGGGAAGGCTTTAAGTTATAATTGTTAGGGTTAGGGGCTTTGTCATGCGAATAATTGGCCCCAACAAAGATGGGCGTGTAAGAAGGTGTACATGTGTGCATGCGTGTGTGTGTGCATGTAAATGCACATACTTAGTTGTTGGAGATAGGCTGGAACTAATTTTATGCCCATATGACCTCACTGCAACCAGGTAAGTTGCACTTAATAGACCTTTTTGTCTACATCTTTTTGTCTACATCCACACATGTTTAAGTGGCTGTTGAACTGGCTGATCAAGCAGCAGGTGGAAGCAATTAAAACTCATTAAGTTTGAAAAATGGATCGTGGACCAACACTGATCTGATTGGAACAGACAGTGTTGTCACTGGGGTTTTGCGAAAAACTAAAACAAGGTGAATGAGTGGGATAATGAGTAGGGTTACTCTTGAGTAGGAATGATTGACCCCAAACCTGTTACTGCAGTTTGATTTAATAGCTAATGTTTGAGTTTCCAGATGTCTGTAAGAAGTAGCCTTGATTAATGTTTTTACTAAGTCATGCTTATTTTGTTTCTAAAGGCAATCATGTTAAGTATTCAGTATGATGCTGAGGTACTCAACCTTTGAAGTGAACCTGACAGTTATAAATTGCGTTTTTGTTTTACCCTTAAGGATTCTTTTAAAAAAGGAGGGAAAAGGTTTTGTATAGCTGATTGGTGTTGCGATTCAAAACAGTGTTCAAAATTTAGCTTCAACTCTCACACTACCTTTTGATGTATGCATGTTGAGTGTGGCTTTAGTGTTTATTGAAAAATAATGGTGTGGGAATGCAAGTTGAAAAATATTCTATATTCTTAGTGACCCATTATTTAAAATTAGCATAGAGTATGCCGGCGAGCGCTTGATAAGATTTTTGTAAAGGAGGTTTTAAAATATGGCAGTGTAGAAATAATAAGACATTATTATGATTAAGCCTCTAATTAGTATTAACGGCATCGTCATTTGGTCAATTGGGCTTGTATTTCTCCAGAACCCAATGCACACACTTTCCAGTTATTGTGCCAGTTTCATGTTTATAGATCATTCTAGCTCACGGAAATTTAAGGGAATGCGACAGAAAAAGAATAATAATAATAGTAATAAATGCAGTTGCAAGCAGCAATTGCTTATTTCATAGACCACACCCACTCACACCAATCAATTTGGCACTTTAGATTTTAATCAATACCTAGCCAGAGTATTCATATCAAATTTAGTAAAATTCTGTCCAGTGGATTTTTAGGAACGAATTTATTGCATTCTGGTACACACTAGCAGTCATTTAAAATGATTTCATAGACCTATTTTAGAATACGTTCTGAACCTATCTGCCAAGATTCATGATAATCAGACTAACAGTCAGTGAGTTATAGAAAAAAAAAATATAACAATGCAATTATTAATAATAACAGTTATTGTTATTGTTAATTCCTGAGCACTGAACCCTAATAAACCAGGAATATCTTAGAAAGGTTTCAACCCCTTTCGGGGTTGAAATATCAATTATTGTTATAATAATTCTAATAATGATAATAATAATAAACCAAAAACTGAATCTTAAAAGGTTTTTAACCCTGAAGGGGTTCAAAAAAGTTGGGACCGGGGCATGTTTACCACTTTGGTACCTCACCTTTTCCTTAAACAACACTCACTAAACGTTTGGGAACTGAGGACACTAGTTGTTGTAGTTTTAGAAGTGTATTTTTTTCCACTCTTGCTTCTTGCAACTTAATGATTGGATTTTGTAGTTTACCACTACAACAAATTATCCAACCATTAGTAACGACATGAGAACAGAAGGGATTTTCTAGTTTCAGATGAATGAAATCTGAGCTGGCATTAATGCTTTATTGTGGTCTTGAAATGTCCCCAGCTAAATTAATACTGCATAAATAAAAGGACTTTATCAACCACATTATAACAAAATGCTATTTTTTTTCTTACACAGATATAGCCCCTACAACAGCGAATTTTGCATGTGTTTTAGTTTTTAGCGCTGTGTCACTTACACAGGTAATGGAGGAAGCCAGATATTTTAATTATTTCAGACTGTTAACAAGGCTAAAAGTTGCACAAAACAATAAAACCTATGTAACAACCATATAACAACACATAAGCCACAGAAGGAGAGCCATAATTTATTTGTGATTCTAGAGTGATTGAGTATATGTTCTCAATGAGCACATATAAAAACACAATAAAACTCATGTACCGACTATGATATGATGGTAAATGAGTGTGTGTAGCATGCCAAAGACCGACAACCTCTGACTAATAATCAAGCATGCTCAATATGAAATGAGTCAATACCATAATACAACAGCTGTAACCCCTGCTAAGTAGAAGCCAGAAGAACTGCTGTCTTCAAAGGGCAGAAAATTGAGAGGTAAATTCCATTATGGTGCCACAGGGCGCTTGACAGGCGTCTGTCTCTTTACTCCTTTCAAGAACTGCTTTACCAGCGGGTAAAGAACTGTTCTGCAGTCCGAATACCTTCCAAACCACTTTTCCCTAACCCATCACGGTTCAGAAAAGTTCAGAAAAACTTTTAAAAAGACAACTGCTGTGTTTAGAGAATCCGACTGCACTTTCACTAGGCTGATGCAACAGTGAATGCTACTGAGGTGGATGTGCTATGGTGAATTTAAAGAATAAAAAACGAATATACCCCTATTTTCAAATTGGACCCAAAACATGTTCATGTTTGTGTAGGTTGAACAGGTAGCAAAGTTTTGGCTTTTTACTTGTAAAGGTTTCATTACACTTATTTACAGTTAACTATAAGTGTAACCAGTAAAAAAAAAAAAAACTTCCCAAGATGGCGCTGGCGAGGTTGGCTGCTGTCGTACCTGCTCCAACCTTTAGTTTGTATTTAGTTGTCTTTGTTTTT
>JAPZDZ010000006.1:107648-125171 GCA_029783805.1 Acanthurus tennentii
AAGTCAGCTGGGATAGGCTCCAGCCCCCCCCGCGACCCTGCAGAGGATAAGCGGTATAGAAAATGGATGGATGGATGGTTATTAAAGAACAACCTCACATAGGTTAACATTAGCACAAGATAGATAATAAAACAAGGTTAATACACTCATTACTGTCTTTTTTTTACTATATATTGTGAACAACTGTAGATGAGTTATGCTAGTACTACCAATAATAGGCCTTTTAGTATGTCAACACTTAGCATCTTAAGTCATTAAGATTGTTCAGGGCTAAAGCTTAGTCTGACGTGCCAGAAGTGTTCCTGCAGGAGCAGAAACTGGTCTCATAAATACGAGATCTTTTCTTGTTATTATGAGACAATTTGTCAATTGTTTTTATTTATTCATGTATTGATAACAGAGAGAGGACAAAGAGTAACACTGAGGTTAGGTAGGCCTAATTAATTAAGTGGTCTTACTTTAGTATCATAATTGAGCTGTTGACCTATGGTTAGCTCTTTGTAAATGTAACTCTATGCTGCTGCACTTGCAGGCAGGCAAACTACAGAACCCTTAACATTTATTTAAGAACTGGGTGTGCAACACAAAACATGCAGTTCATGGTAGTACTTTTCTTTTTACAGTTTTTTTAACTCTCCCAAATTCAACCCCAAATTAATGTTAATTTACATCTTTCTTGATCAGGCACTGATTGCAAGGTTTTCTGAATTGATTTTGAATTGGGGAAAAAAAATCATTGCAGTGCACTAAAGAAATGATTTTTTTACCTATCTCTAGCCAGATGTTCCAACGTCCAAGAGAAGCAAGCAATCAGACAAGTTTTCTCCACAAAGCCTGTTTCAAGAATTTACTTTTAATGTGTCACAAATCATAATGGTGAAATTGAGAAATGTGTCCTCAATCAAAACACACAAGCTATATACGAATATTTGTATAGAAATTTACATTAAGACCAACAGTCCAAACTAGCTTACATTGCCATTGTGGTGCAGACTATCCCTGTTGCAAGCCAGGCTTGAATTTAACACTTGGGTTGAGAAGAGCAGGGGAATAATTCATATAGTCTATAGCTATTTAAATGTTGATAGCATTTATTTAGTTTAGTTTTAATAAAATGTTATGTTGAAAGAGTTGGATTAAATGTTATATAACATTTTTAACCCTCTGATGCATGAATTATGAAAGCCTGGGTCAAGATTTTTTTCTTACGTTTTTCTTTCTTCTTAGGGCATGGGAAAAAAATTTCAATTTTTTTTTTTCAAAAATATTATTCTTTCATGAAGTTACGCACTAGTCCAATCCAGTGGACTACATGCGCCTGAGCACTCAGCACTAAACAGTATGAACTTAATGTAACAATGAATTTAAATTGTGTTTTATGGTAAATCCATGAACAATATTTTTTTTTAATGCTTTAAAAAACATTTTTATGTATTTTTTCACACATTTTTTGCATAGGCCTATCGTATAAGCCTGAAAAGGAAAACAAATGACATTCATAAGTATGAAGCTTTCTGAGCTAAGTCTATGTTTCAAAACACCTCCAACAAGAAGAACTTTATTGCGAGTCTCCATAGTTCTTTAAGGAGTTCATCAAACCTTAGTTGTATGGAAGTTGGCAAAGTTGGCAAAGCATCCAGGGCACAGTTGCACACAGAATTGCATGCAGGTGTATTTGGTCTTCCATGTGCATGCAGCATCGTGGCATCTGTTTGCATTTTTCACCTGGGTGAGTTGGGGCCAGTGATTTCCTGCGCCAAACCTGACCTCACAGGCTACTTTGGTGACTTCATCATCACTGTTGTCGCTATACTCATCATCACAGGAGTCAGAGGGAATTTCCTTGACTATTTTTTGCTGCGCTCTTTGAATATGACAAAATAATCATTGTTACTCTCAGAAACTACAGCTAATTTGCACAAAAGTTTATATTTTTAAATGAATAGCCAATAAATATGGAAAATATACACTGACTTACAACCAATACAGTCACAAGAAAAGTGGAGCATTTACATGACTTGTGTTGGAAATATACTTCGTGATGCATGATGTCCACTTCATTGGTTAATTGTAATTTACCTCTTATTTAAAATAAAATTTTCTAAAATAAAAGAATAATCTTATTACTCAGATGTTACTTTATATCACCATATTTTTTTATCTCTAGGGTCCTTCTGGAATAGAAGGACTGACAAGATATGCCAGCAGTGGTTATCAGGTGTGGCTGTCTAGCGGCCATCTTGGATTCAGAGAAAATTTACCTGCAGTTACAACGATTGACCACTGAATATACTCCAATGGAGTGGTGCAGCGGAGAGCACTCTAGAGGCTCATATGCAGTTTCACGATAGAAACCATTGCATTTAGCAGAAAATGACTTTTAAATAGCTGTCCACTGTAGTGACCACTATGCGTCAGTGGGTTAAGTTACAAAGGTGTGAAAAAAATGGGTGGCAAAATAGTACTTTGTACATGTAATTAAAGATACTATTTACCATGTTTAGGGTGAGAAGATGCAGTGTTTTGTAAAGGAATTGACTGCATGCTTTTTTACCCCCCTCCAAGCATTATTTTCTTGTCAGTATGACTGCTGCTTGAGGCTGTAGTAGGAAAGAATGCAATGACACTTGCTGAGTCTAAAATGCATAGAAACAGGACATTCCAGGGTTTTAAGTAAGTTTAATGGATCAATGTGTATTGCTGTCAAGAACCTATGACAAATCAGGCAGGCCTAATCTGCGCAAGCTGTCAGCAAAGCAAGGTCATTCATTGGTGGCTCAGCTGCCCCATGGTAAATGGAGTAGCCCTCTCTCATTGATCACTTCTGATTGTGCTATTTGGAAATGATAATTTTCGCTGTCCCACAGTAAACAGGATTAGCTCAGTTAATCACATTTACAGATTAGTTTGTCATCTCTAATTGATCATTCCTTTGATGCTGTTGAATGATCAATGCAAACATACTTACACATGGTAAATCCTGTTTAAAAAAGAGCTTTGATGGCAGAAATAATATTTTAATCCTAGATATTTTAAACTAGGCAGTGAGAGGGTTTTTTTAAAGGGAATGGTTGAGGAGATAGATTGCTTTCAGAAAAATTGTGTCTTAACTCACCCTACCAAATCTCCAAATAAATGCTGTTACAATTTGTCTGTTAGGAAATGTGATGGTGACATCTGTCTAATCTGTTTCCTGATTAATAGCTTCACGTCTGTTAGTGATTTTTCTTTTTTCAAAGTGACAGGAACAATGGTTTTTAAAAATGTCCCTATCAGTTCCTTTTCACAGAAGCCTGCTTAAAGGAAAGCAAAGTCCCCATGTTTTCCTTTATTTGATGGCTTCCCTTTTACCTCTGTGTCAAAGTGTGTAGTAACAATGGCAACATACTCACAGGCCCTACTCATTCATGTATTCTTCACAAATGACCTAGTTGGTTGGCGTTTATATTGCTAGCCTACTCCAAGCCTAGTCTGTTTCTGGGAGGGTGACCTCTAGCTTAGCTTCACTTGAAAACAAGCAGTCTTGAACAAGGATTCAAAAGTCCATGCCCTTTATGTGCATGTAAGGTGATCTATGAAGCACTCCAGTCATGTGTTACTAACATTTGGTCTCCTGCAGTGGCAGGAGTGACTAAAATGAGAGCACCAGTTAAGGTTATAAGACTGTAACAGCAGCTGTCATTAGCCTGAAATTCATTTTGCATGACAAAGTGGTAGCAATAAAAGAATAATTTAATATACTGTCCAGCAGAAAACTGCTAGTCATTTTAGTGTTTATAATTCAGAATTAAATCTCTTGATCAGAGATTGCGTTTTTTATCCTCACCTTACCAGAACTGGGTAAAACTTTGTTGTATTGTTTGTTGGTTGTGGCTCTATTTACAGGAGGTCAGAGCTCCAATAATAACAAATGTTTGCTTCCTGGTGAAGGCATGTTCAGTTTTAACAAGGTATTTGGCTTTTGTCTTGCAAAGAAAGTCAAAACCCTGTCTTTGAGGATGAACCGTATGCAGGTGCTAAGCACTGTTCAGGTGCTGCACTATGCTTTTACAGTTAAGTTTAACCTTTTTTATTATGTTAACATAATGTAATTAGCAACATGCATATACATTTTTAGAGGAGATAATGATTTTGATTCTCTTACTCTTTCATGAATCTTTTTTCACAGAGGTCCTAGCAGACTTTGACTCAGGCCTGCTTCTGCTCCTGAATCAGAAAGTTGAAAAAGCCAAGTACCAATGGCCACAAAAATGAGTGTAACTTAGTTGCTGATAATAATATAGAAATTTAACTTAGAGCATTTCTTCAAGAAAAGCTTGCACTTGCCACTCACACATTACTGTGCTCACTTCATTCAAGAGCAACAGAAACTGACTTTAAGGTTTTTTATCAACCATATACACTCACTGGTTACTTTTTTGTTGTACTATCATAAACACTCTATGGATACAGCAACTTTCCCACAATTCAAAAAGAGAATCAGTTTAATAAATATTTATCATTAAGTTTATAGTTCACAGTGGTGAGACTTGTTAAATGTAGTATCTATATAGTATATCTTATACCACAGCTTCTGTTGTTGACCTGAATTTATTTCTGACAAAGTGGTGACACTGAAATAATTATTTAATATGCTGTCCTGCAGAAAATTGCTAATAATAATCGTGCTTATGAAACATGATCACGTTTTATATTAATTCTGTTAGAATTATATAGATTCCTCTATCTAACAACAGAAAGAGAAATCTGTATTAATGAGGGCAACACACCACAAATCCAGGAATAACTGTAAGTTGAGTGGCTGCTATTTCTGCATGGCAATTTTCCTTTTTTCTTTTTTTCGTTTATCAGATCAATTCATAGGCCTAGTTAAGACTTTGAAGTAATTTACTAATTTTACATCTGTGGCTGTATAGAAAAATTGAAAAGGAAAAAATTGAAAAATTTGAAAGTTTCTGTTTTGGGTGTGTTTCTGTGTTGGGCTGTCTGTGGCTGAAACCTGGTTGTAACCACAAACTGTTAATGGTTTTACGTTTTACCTCTAAAGGAACATTAGATATAGATGGCACATATGAGGAAGACTGTGCTTATGTATACATACAAAGTATATCTCTGTTCAGTGTATTCTCAGGCAGTTCGTTTCTTCTCTTGAAAAAAAAATTGAAATTCAGTGGGGGGTTTTTTTCTCCATTTTTTCATTTTTGATGAAGAAATGAAAAAGTTGAAAACCAGAGCTGTTTTTGTTGGTGCAGTACATTTCGAAATATACATTTGGCTAGCAATAAGTGTGTGTTTTTTAAAAATTCTGTGTCGAAAGAGGAACAATTAGGTCTACAATATTCCGGTCAATAGAATCAAGGCACACACCACTATAATCCTGTTTTCTTTTCGTTTTTTGTTTTCAAGGATAGAAGTGCCAGAAAATACAAGGACCCTACCATTGTTAATTTTGACAGCAAATTCGAATTTAGCGTTAGTCTTAGTCTTTTGAATAACACGCCATTTAGTTTTAGTCATATTTTGGTCATCTGAAATCTTTTAGTCTTAGTGTAGTTTTAGGCTATATTTTAGACCAAATATGAGCAGATTTTAGTCAACATTTTTCCACAGAATTTCCATTGGAATTCATCGGGGTAAAAGGATTCATTTGAAGTATCCATCAGTCTGTTATGGTATGGTATTAAGGTTTGAACATACAATACGGACACAGATTTAATGATTGTAATACAAAACATGTATTTTATTTTATTCTTAATGTCAAAAAAAATGACTTTTGCTTTTTCACAAAAGATAATCTCACATACCCTTACCCATACCCTTTCTGAAGTTTAGTAGAAATAAACTGGGCAACTCAGCAGCTTGCATGTGAGTCACTCCGCTTGTTGTTGTCTGTTTCCATGGTAACCGAGGAAAGACCCACGAATTGCTCTGAAATAGTGCGCGCAGCTTCCCGTCTGCACGGGTTGGATGGATTGGATAGATTTTTTTTTAATGTAATGGAATCTACCCACATTACCTTTGTGATCGACCGGTAGATCACGTTCGACGTAATGGGTGCCCCTGGTGTAATTGCTGCTGCGTTTAACTGTTGCGCCTGTTGTAATGGTTGTGAGGCCGTGAAAAGCGGAAGAGAGTGGCGGGCAGAAACTCACACACAAATGTTGCAATTTCAAACTGTCCGTCGTTTATTAATTTCGTATTCCAAACTTATCCAGCCCAGTTGTACAGCCACTATTGACTCACACATGAGGAAAAATAGCCGCCATAAACTAACCATCACTGTTATCCTAATTAATAAATGAAAAACAGGAACGAAACAATAGTCCGACCAGCGTAAGGTGTGTTAACAAACTCACGGTAGAAAAACAAAAACTGCTGCTTGATGACATTCCATCAGGCGACGCAGCACACATCCCGCTAAAGGTACATTCAATAACTCGACTGTTACACTGTACTTGCAGCGGCTTTTAAAAATGGTTCTGCTGCTCTGTAGATCAACCTACCCTCAAAAGATTCATTACGATTGGATTTCTTCCTAACTTGTCCCACAAAAAGGGTAGTTTTGATTGGATCTCTTCTCCATTCAAAAATGAAAACAGAACTAACATTTTCGTCCCGATTTTATTCGTTTACTAAAGTGTCAGTTATATTTCATCACAGTCTTCGTCATCATGTCTGACTTTTTATTTAGTTTCCGTCCGTGAAAAAGGTTAGTTGACGAATATTTTTCCTCATAGTCTTCGTCAACGAAATTAGCATTGAACCCTTCAGTCCATTGACATCTTGATTTAACTGATACTACCTGGATTAGAGGTTGCATACTTATTGCACACAAATGGACACTTCACTTGATGTTCGCTGTCTGTGTAGATTATTCACTGAATATACAACCTATTTAGCCTGTTGTTTTTTGTTTTTTTTAATGTCGTGTTTTTTTTTCACTACATTTCCTTCATGTTCATGTTCCTTCATAAATTGAGTTTTCAAACATATTGAGGACGTTCACAGTGCAACAACTACTCGTCATTTTCTGTGACTAATATAGGGGTGCTTGATGTCAGGTCAAAACAGCTTATTTTCAGAATTTTTTAAAACACAACTTTTGTCCACAGTATGTTTTCTGAATAACTTACAATGGTGGTTCATTTTCAAAATGGACATGACGTGCAATGGATTAGCAGCTGTACAGCCAACAAAAAAACACTTGCATGACTTTATAATCCATGTAGAAAATTTGACTGAAAAGCAGTCCATTCATTTTATATAAAAAATAAAGTCTGTATAAAGCCCTATTGTACCCTATTGGAATCGTATTGTAATTGTTGTTTTCTTATTATTTTTACCCCAATAGAAGTGGTACTGCTGCCTCAGCCATTCAAGATTTAGCAAAGCAATTTACAAAGTAGGTACAGACCCCTTCAAGTACCTCAGACACCATAAAATGACACATGTACACCACAAAGAGGCGCTATTATCATTGTGAACACCTTTTTGCCTGTAATTTCCAAACAGTACTTTACATATTCAAAGGCATTATACCCCTACCTTTACGGAAATGAGCTAAATCTTGTGACGCAGGCAACGCCCAATCCACGCCCATAATTTTTTTTCACAAAAAGGCAAAATATGAAAAACTTACCTTTTAAACTCCTAGTTTTCACTGGATATGCTTAAAACTTTGCGAGGAAAATCTTGACTGTGACAAAAAGTTATGCAAAGAATTTCCACAAGACATACAGTGCACAAATGATTAACAAAATAATCTTTGTAGCCAGTGAGTAAAACATAAACTCTGTCATTTCTTAGCAAAAGTAGGGGCCATCAAAATGAACCAGTTTTAGCATGCATATCTGAAGTTTTCTGACTAATTTTGACAACTTCAGCAAAATCAAGACGCACGACAACTATAGAAAGATTATATCTCATGAACAGCTCTTCCAAGTTTTACATGATTTGCTGGCTACCCTCTTGGGCCACTCCAGAGGCTAAAAATCAACAGAAACGCCTTTCTGACCTTTAACTTCCAAATTCTACATCCGACTTTAAAAAATCCCATAACAATCTGTTCCCTTAATGGAGCTGAATCAGATGAGCTCGGCTTTGCCCCTCCTTTGTTATGACTCAGATAAAACATAAAACTGCTTATCCTCCCTAGATATTTCAAAAAGTACCTGTACCAAGTTTTTGACTACATATCCACACAAACTACACATCCCACAATTCGCTTTTCCTTATCTTTAAACAAGCAAACATGTTTAAAAGGGAATCATACTTTTTTTAGAGAGATACACAATTGACCAGGGCCTCTTACTGTATATGTCTCAGAGCAGGAAAATGGTTGTGTATGTTCTCATTTCTTAGGTTCACATACAGTCAGTCAACATCTGTGCACAGGACATTGACATGGTGCACATTTACATTACATGTACCTCAGTCTACATCTAGCTAATAAATTGGGCCTATCCCTGATTACACATGGTTACAGATTACAGTCTAAAGGGTCAGGGAAAACTCTTTTTGACAATCTTCGTGGGCTATCAGGAAAGACTTCTTTCAGGGAGCTTGGACCTTGTTATTAACTGCTTGCTGTTCTAGTTAGGGGTTTGCACCTGAAGGTGCCATGGGCCAGTGTTGCGTTATTATTTTTATTTTTAAACCCTCATGATGTGTGATAGGGACATCTGGTGCTTTTTATAGGTCATAGATGTAACAGGGATGTACATTTGGAGTAACATTGGATAGCAGTTTTCACAATTGTAATTAGAGGCACTCGACCAAAATAATACCACTGTATATCACACCAACAAGGTAACTGTGGCTTAATCTAAAGCTACATGCTTAATTAGTTTGCAAAATCATCTTGAACAATAAAGATGTCACAAGTTTGCACTCATTCTTCTTTTATTTTTAAGATTTGGTTTCATTCTGTTTATCACTTTCTTGATTTTGATCATCTGTGCTCTTAACAGAAAACTGAAGAACGGTTATTATATCAAACCAAAAACAAGTCTGGTCTGCATTGTTTATGGACACTGGTAAATGAAAATTGTGTTTGTATTCTTCATTTTTGGTTTAAAATAAAAAAAAATAATTTGTTAAACCATTACTTTAAAATTGATTAGCCTTTGATTTTGTATAGGTTGTGGTGTTGGTGGAAATCATACCCCGGTTCCTTTACTGAAGTGAACGTATCAATAAAGCAGTGTAAAAATACTTCATTACATAAATAAATAAGTAGGTCAACTGCTGTTACTTGCTTGAATACTGTTGCACATACAGTTAAGTATGGAAGCAGATGTTGTTATGTGAAGTGACATTAGTGACTCAGATTGTTAGGAATCAACATGTTAACTGCATGACATGCCCTTTGTGCCACAATATTGTTTACAACATTGATTCTCACTGCATGGCTTGATTTCTAAAATCATCTAAAGGCTAAAATGATCTTGGTCTATGGTTAACAATTTAACTGGTAACAAAATGTATTTTTAAAAAAACTGCTTTTGACTAGACTAGACTCGGAAAGGACAAAATGAGACTGCAGGCAGTCATATGCCTAAGACATATAAAATCAAATACAGTGTCTGCATAACACTGTAGCTCATCTTGATAATATTCAGACATATATAACTTATAAATTTATAAATATAATATATATGTAGTATAAATGTAGCTGTGTGTAACTACAAAGCACAGCTGCAATGCTAAGTGATCAATAAACTTTGGACTGAAACATGTTTAAAAAAACAGCTGTAAATGCTCTAAACTTCCCCTGTGACCTGCCTGTGACTCCAATGACATCATTTCGACACTTTCCACAACAGTACACTGTTTCCAACCTGGTAGTTCTATTAGAGAAACATTTTTCATTTTTCAAGTGCATTAAAAACAATTCAGCCTCATCTCCTGGCTTTTTAACTGATGAATTATAATCTTCATAGCTTGACCATTGAACTGGGCCCCCTCAGAAAACAATCTTGGCCCCCTTTTGTGTTCTCTACTGCTGAGTATACATATAGTTATTATGGTTGTTTCCTTCAGAAATTTGCTGATGACTCTGCTCTGGTTGGCCTTATGATAAATGGCAATGACTGGATGTATAGAGGAAGTTGTTATATTTGCCAAATGGTGCAAGAGTAATTGTATATAAATGTCAGCAAAACCAAGGAGCTAAATATTTACTTCAAAAAAAGAGAAAGACTGCGTTCTTAAATGATCATTGATGGTCATATAAATATCTCAGTGTACGTATTGATGAGGGCTTGGAAAATGAAAATGAACACCAGTGCTGTCATCAAATAGGCTCTGTCAAGGTTGCTCTTCCTCAGGAAACTTAGATCTTTTGATGTTGGTAGGAGCTAATTGAATGTCTTCTATCAAAGCATCACGACAAGTGTACTGTTTTATATTGTTGTATGCTGGGGCAACAGCTTCACGACTGATTACTAGAACAGAATCATTTAGTTACCTAAAAAGGCCATTGAATGTCCACTTGATTCTCCTGACTGAGTCACAGAAGTCAGAACTGAAGGGAGGCTGAAGGTTATATCAGATTATGATGGTCACCCTCTTCATAGTATATTTAGCACCCCGAGAAGCGCAGTTAGTAACCAGCTATTAATGTCAAAATGTTCCGCTCAGCCTTTTAGGAGGAAATTTGTGACAAGAACTATAGAGCATTTTTATAAAGGTTTATTTTATTTGTATTTGCATGGCTGTACTGTCAGCAGTCAGTAGCAAGCTATTGATGCCAAAATGCTTCACTGAACATTTCAGGAAGACATTGGTGCCCAAAGCTATAAAGCTTTTTTTTTTTTTTTTTAATAAAGGTTGATGTTACTTGGATTTGTACCCCTTTACTACCAGCACTGGTAAGACCCCCACAGTGTTAGGGTTTTTTCCCCCTTCTTTTTGAAATTTACTAGAGTTTGCACTATTACACTGAATACATCTTCATGGAAGATGACATGCATTATAGTAATGTGCATTTTTTTATTGAAGATTTTTGATCTATCTATCTCCACTGAACTGGCTGACTGGGCTCTTGTGTTTTTTTGAAGCAGGTCATATAATTTTCAGGCCCAGTCCTATGCATTTACCTCATTTAGCTCACAACAATTTGAGCTTCAACATAATAAGAATAAAAATAAACACAAAAGGGTTTCCCCCCTCCAGGGTTTGGACCCCAATAATAATAATGATCAAGCACAAAAGCAATAGGAATAACAAAATTATAAGAAAAAGCACATTTTTAAGTAGAGGCTCAAGACCTGTTAGCCATTCTCTTCACCATCTTCCTTTTCTGCATTTAACTTTCTGGTCTCTCTTCAGGTTGACTCTGCTCTTACCAAAGGGTGTGGGGTTAATAACTGTAGCGGCTCGACAAAGCCAGGGTAGAGGTAAGTTCTTTAGCATACCGTAAACTTGCACACACTAGTCATCATACCGTCTTTTGTCAAAATACCTAATTTATATTTATATATTATATTATATTATATATTATATATTATATTATGCTTTCGGTTTTTATTTGTTATTCTTTGTCAAAAATATGTGATAGGTGTCTGGCCCTACATAGTGCCCCTTTGTATGTGTCCTGTGTTTGCTCTGCTATAGGTCGTGGCAAGAATGCCTGGCTCAGCCCCCTGGGTTGTGCCATGTTTACTCTGAGGGTTGAGGTTGAGCTAAGCTCTAGGCTTGGACAGAGGATTCCCTTTCTGCAGCATCTGGCTGCTCTGGCAGTGGTGGAGGCTGTTCGCACACTTCCTGGATACCAGGTATCAGACCAGATACTTCCCTGTATCAGCCCCCTCAACATGAAGATATTATCAGACCGTATTTTGGTACATATCTTGTACATCTGAATACAACCTTAACATCCTCATTAGAAGCATAATGTGCTATTATATCAATAGCAAAATATGTCAGACTGGCAATATATAAGACAAAATGGTTGTACCTAATACACATACATTAGCCGGTGTATAAGGTTAGTGGACCTTGGGCCCTATCTTACTCTTGCGCTTAGCACAAGCACACGGCAAGTGACGCTGGGGTTTTTAATTTATTCAAGGAAGTGTCCAGTTCAACCGTTGCTGTCTTTTTCAGGAGCAGCAAATATATCCTGCCCTGCGCCACTGGCATGCAGGGGATAGTCCTATCAGCTGTCTACAATCACGTCATCAATTCATGGGTGTTTCTTTGGCTGAAAATGCAATAACCAATCAGTGAGTCTGCTCTCATGGAATACATATGGTAATTAATGGTTGCAGGACTGTCGTTCTTTTGGCCACTTTTTTTGATATTAAATTCAAACAAAGAAGGGCAATTCACCAGTGAGGAGACAGATCTCTTGGCTCGGGTTGGATGTTATAGATAATAATTGTCTTTCTGGATCCAATAAATAAGCTGACATGAACGCTAAAGTTGCTCTAGCAGCGACTGACCTGATCTAAAAATGATCTTAGAGCTGTGATCCCTTCCTTTCTATTGAGATTAACTAGGCATTATGATTACAATCATTTCTAATTTGTTTTTAGTGTTGAGGGGAAAACCCTCACATATTTATGTCTTGGGCAAACGCGAGATACACACACTTGCATACGCATGCTGTTTACTTCAAAATGTATACTTTGTGATGGAAAATTTTTTTAAAGGACACTTCACTTACTTTACTAAATATGTCCAAAAGATACTTGGACATATTACACTGCTGAGTGGGTAAACCAGAAAAGAACGGTGTGTGATTGTGGTGGTGTTGGTAAGCACATTGGCCAGCTGCACCGTATCTTGCAGTTCAGGCTGCTTTGTGTCTGTGTCTTGTGTTAAGACCAGGCTTTGGCTGGTCTAAGTGCAAGGCACAGTTGACTTCAGTACGCTGAGTTCAAGATGGTAAATACGCCAAGCCACGCCTTAATTCTGCCTTCACTTTCAGACCCCCTCTCCCTGGGCAAACGGACTCACAAAAATGACACTTGTACCGGGTTTAAGATAGCAATGCCATCTGTGCCACTGGTGCACCGGCTTTGCGCCAGGTGTACAATAGGGCCTTTGGAATTAAATGAAAAACCCTTGTCTTGATGTTTGATAATATTTGAAGCTTCAATTTTTGTCAGGACATAGACCTGAGGGTGAAGTGGCCCAATGATATCTACTACAGTAACCTGATGAAGCTTGGGGGAGTACTGGTGACTTCAACTGTAATAGGATCAACCTTTCATCTGCTCATAGGTAACAACTCCTTTCTATTACAGTTGATAAGACTGGTAGCCTTTACTAATAGTTCTCTTTGTTACTCACTTTCACAAAATCCCTCCTTTAAATGAATGGACTTCAATACTGGGGCTAAGCTCATTGTGGTGCTCATAGTTATCAACTTGAAAAACATGTTTTTTTGTTTTTTTGGCAGGAAATGGCAAGTAGACCACTGTCAGCTCTTCAAACCCATTTTCATTAATTGTTTTCAGCACTGACATGTTGATTGGTGCTCTACAATAAAAAGAAGAGCATTGATATTGTTGACCTTTTGGTTCAATTTTTGTTTACACCAAGGAAAAACAACAAAAGCTTTCTGAATATCAGAATCCTCTAAGCATGACACTGTCACCAACATGTTTAATGACAAAGATGTGTGTTTTTGTTGATGTGCAGGTTACTCTTAAAAATCTTTATTCAACTACAGCAACAACATCTGTACAGCACCATATCATACAAAAGCAGGTCAGAGTGCTTGACAAAAAATGACATGAAATGGCACCATGTGCCAGAAAACACTGACATAGATAGAAGCATACATGCACATACACACAAAGATCAAATCAGTTTACAGAACTGTATGTTTATATAATAAATTGTAGGCATAATTACAAAGGTCTTTATTATGGATTTAAAAGAACACAGCACTGGAACAAGTCTTAATAGAACAGGTAAATTGTTCTATTCTCAAGGTGCATAAATTGGAATTGCTATCTCACTGGAGTTTGAAAAGTGCTCTTGGCATATCCAAGAAATTTCCACCTTCTTTCTAAAATGATCTGCTGGAGTTATAAACTGACAGCATGCCTGAGATGCACTGTGGAGAAAGACCAGCAAGTGCTTTGTAAATCTAAAGGGAAAGTACACCAAAAATGGAAATTTCATACAATTTCCACTCACGACTATGTCAACAGTGACATTTTCTATTCCACATAGCCCTTCTGGAGTTTAACTAAGGGAAAGAATTACATGCCATGCCAATGCAATGGAAGCCTCACACAGACTCACACACACACACACACAAAAAAAAGAGAAGAAAAACATAACATGCTTCCATATTGCTTGTGTGATGTCGTAATAGAGTCTGGAAGTCCAATTTGACTAGAAACTGTTGACTGTTAACACTGTTTTTTTCGCCAAAATATCCACTGTAGCCTCCTCGGCAGGAGCTGCAGTCATGTTAGCCTGCACGTAGTTCAAATGCTCTTGCGACACACAGGACACTTAGTTGCAGCTGTGTTGCATTATTACTGATCTTGTGTCTTTTCTTTTATTCAGGTAGGATTCAAACCCACAGCTAGATAGACCCACCCAGCCTCTAAGCCTTCTCTTCATATCATGATCCACTGTGTGGAAATTAGAATTAATTTTCAGGGGCGCCAGTTTAGCTCGATCGGTAGCGCAGGCGTCCCATGTACGAGGCCTCGTTCTTAATGCGGCGGTCGCGAGATCGATTCCGATTCCGACCGTTTCCGCATGTCACCCCCTCTCTCTCTGTCTCCCCCTTTCACACATCTGTCCTATCAATAAAGGCATAAAAAGCCCGAAAAAATATCTTTAAAAAAAAAGAATTAAGTTTCAGGGGTATTAGACCTTAATTTTCTTTTTAAATTGCATTCCTAGCAAGTAAAATACATTGCCCTGTTGAATATGCATATAGAGGGCTACATTTTAGTAACAGAACCTTAACAAAGGACAGCAGGGCTCTTCCTTTGCAAAAATGATATAAGCAAACAGAATAAGACCAAAAGAAAATAACACGCCAGACAAAACCAAATGCAAAACAAATAAACACTTTGAAACTGGCACAATTACCTTCATATCACTAGTGTATGTTGTAATCACTTCTCATGGTCTTGATTAGGTAGGAGAAAGTACAGTTCAGGAGGGTCCACCGTGTCAAGAACTGGTTACCATATCTTAAGAAATCCTTCGACACCATCATGCAAAATGCGGCATTGGGGCTGTTCTTGCCTTGTCTACTTTGACTGCCAAGATACACTGAAGGGGTGTTAGAACAAACAATAAACAACAAAAATGCCACCTAATCCTCCACTTCCCTCCAAAAGTTTCTTATTCTGTTTGGCCCGTTATAGCATTCTGCCACTGCCCTTGAATGTGATCAGAACAACTAGAGTTAAGGCAAAAAGCTTTGTAATCACAAGACATTAATCTTTTAGGCATAGAACTGAGTTTTTATTGTACTGAGTGTTGATCCTCATGTCAATTTTTGAAGCATGTGAAAGAGAACTCAACGTAGAGATTGCAAATGATGCTAGTAGTGATGCTTGGAAGAGTGCTTTTAAATTGAGTGTCTGTAACCGAGTCATAGTTCTATCTTAAATGCATTGTTATAGAGCCATGCTTGAAAATCTGTAAATTGAAGTTGTGAGAACATGAAGCAAGGTAATGCTTACAAATACACATCCACACTCCTTGGCTTTATTTGAAAGGTGTCTGATTTAGCTGTTGTAGCCTCAAATCATTGACATTGTGAAGGGAGTGAATATTTCAGTTATCTATAGTGTCTTACACCAACTTTATTTTTAAGGAGCAGGACAAATAATTATCCATGAACAGAAAAATGTGGTCTTTTGCAGTGGGATTTCCAAATTGTGAAATATAGTCACTTTTTCTGCTAAGAATTACATTATATTTTATGAACATGGTTTGTCCTACAGGCTGTGGGATCAACGTGACAAACAGCAACCCCACAGTGTGCATCAATGACCTGATTCAGCAGTACAACGTACAGCATAACTGCAACCTGAAGCCACTCAGCTGCGCTCAGATCATTGCTCGAACTGTCAGCTGCTTAGAAGTCCTCATCAGTAGCTTCCAACAAAGAGGCCCAGATGCTGTTCTGCCAACCTACTACAAAAGATGGCTTCACAGGTAAACACTGCTGACGCCTCAACTCTGTGAAACTAGATGAGTCAAATATTATAATGAATACATATAAAAAGGATCAAAAATAATTACTTTTGTATAGAAATTTAGGAAGCCCTAAGCGGACATGGTTTATTTTTTTTTTACAAGCCGTTTTCTCGTTATAACGCGATAATAACTCGTTGTCACGAGAAGTTTGTTTTCTCGTGACAACGAGTTATCTCGTAAAACGAGAAAACAAGGTTTGTTTCTCGTGATAACGAGTTATTATCTCGTTATAACGAGAAAACGGCTTGTAAAAAAAAAAGAAACCATGTTTGCTTAGGGCTTCCATAGAAATTAGTCTCTAGCACAAAATATTTGATCATGTTGGGTCACATGGGGCTCCAACTATGTTGGGTTAATAATTTAGGATTGGCTATCTAAAGTAAATAACAGTAAAGTTAGTAATGGGATTTAATTTACATTAAATCTACCTCAGGGCACCACCCTTTGAAAGGGAAATGATAGCCAATTGTTAAATCAATCTCATAAAGCACTAACCATCAATTTGGAACTTTGATAATTAATTAATTTAATAATTATAATCAAAGTCCTAATCAATTGTTAGTAAGGTGAAGGATTTAAAATTCTGCAGCGAAGAGGTTGATAACGTTCACTTTTGTACAGATTAAACAGACAAACAACTGACTTGTGTCAAAAGCATTTATTTAACAGATACTAAACGAAACACACAATATCTAAACTAAAAGCATATGCACTATTTACACGTATGTGTATGTATATGTTCATGTGTGTTTGTGTGTGTGTGTGTGTGTGTGTGTGAGAGTGTATGTGTGTGTGTCTGATGGGCAGACAATGACAAGATGGCTGACTCAAGATGGTGGTTAGGACTGCATGGCTTAAGCAAAGGAATCTGAAACAAAGATGGCCGAAGGAAGATTATGGCCAACACCACACGGCTAGTGGGGGAGGTTACAGTTTTCTTTGTGAGGCTCAATGCATGGAAGCTAAAAGGTGCTAGTTTAAGAGAAGGGGGGTTAGTTTCACACAGGTTACTCACATGCAAGTTACCGGATGTGCCTCCAGTCTTATGTGTGTGAAATGTGTAATTAACTTAACAATAACCAGGCCTAGACATAGAGCTCAAGAATACATTCAGTAAAATCACTGCAGCAATGAAACATGAATAATTCTCTGCTTAGCTGTGCTGTCTTTGCTAGGTTATGCCCAGTGGTTAAAGTGGGATTTGGCAGGTGGGGGAGCCCTAAAATTCGGTGTTCGGCGCAGTAGGAAAATTGATGTAAATGATTGCAAAAAACTGTATTGGCTTTATTCTCAACAGAAAAATACAGGCCGGATTAACAGGCAAAACACACA
>JAPZDZ010000006.1:134083-151875 GCA_029783805.1 Acanthurus tennentii
ATTCGGAGATTCTCATTGGCCTCGAATGCTCCCTCAGGTTGTCCGGAACACCTGATTGATGCTGTACTTCTTTGTAAATAAACTTCTTTATATGCAATTAAGTCAGTGTCAACGGAGATTTCTTCACTAGCACTTCTACAGCATCTTTACAGAAGATACCACAGCAGCTTTATTATTGGAATGTCAGTGCTCATTTCATTAAATTTATTTTGAGAAAACATTTCTGATAACCATTATGGAATATGTGATTTATAAAATAGATAGATAGAAAATAGATTTATTTCATGATAAATGTGTAAAAATGCAAGATTTTATCCACATAATGTGCACTGCCCAGAGTATTTATGTGTAGGCTATCTAGATTTTACTCTGAAGTCCCCTCTTGGACTCCAAGAGTGACAGACTGACAGAAGCAACAACTATATGCACTAATTGAAAAGCACAAAAGAGTAAATAGAAGAGCAAATTAAGCTTATTTAAGAACAAGACTAGATATGTATCAAAGTCTGCCTCATTTAAGAAAGAATTTAACACGATTGCCCTGAAAATGCCATAACAGCCACAACAAGGTACCTAACAGTTTTCAAAACTTGACAAAGATTGAATATGTTTTTCCAATTACCCTATTGATGGCAAAATAAAAATTAATGTCTAATCTACATAATACAGGAAGCCTATTTAAAATGCATTCCACTTTTCTAGACAGGTTGTAAAAATGACCAACAATAACAGAAAAGTATAAGCATTCCCGTAAGAGAAAAGTAATAATAGTGCATTGGTGTAATAAGTCCATAAATTTTAACCTAAAGTATATAATTTATGTAATTAAGGCCCAGATAAAGTAAAATGTTCCCTGATGTTAGTGTATGCAGCTTTAGTTTTATCTGATTTGTAGGTGAAACATTAATTTTTTCACCCTAATATATTTTTTTGTGACATTTATACCGCAAAGAAATGTTGAAATGGACAACACTCATGTTAAGTAATTATTTTTGACTGAGAGAAAGAAATTCTTGGTAGTAAACAAACAGCAGGTGAAAAAAGATCTGGCAGACAGATAGCTCTGCTGCACTGTTGTGTAAATCTCTTCTTTGATAGGTAGGTGTCGCTTGAGGGAGCAAGTCACCACAAAGGCAAGATGGCTGACTCAAAATGGTGGTTAGGACTGCAAGGCTTTAACAAAAGAATCTATAACAAAGATGGCCAAATCAAAGATTGGTGCCAATACCACATGGCTGATGGGGGAAGTTAAAGGTTTCTCTGTTTAGGGCCAATGCATGTAAACTAAAGGTGCCGGGTTAAAGAGGGGGGGCATTAGTTACACTCCAGGTTACTCACATGCAAGTTACTGGACGTGCTTCCAGTCCTGTATGTGTGTAAAATGTACAACCAACTTAACGATAACCAAGCCTAGACATTAAGCTCAAAAAACATTTTCAATAAAGTCATTGTAGTCATTGTACAATTAGAGATGGAATTCAAATCTTACCCCTCATTTCTAATCCCTAACCTGGACCAATAACCCTAACCTCAACCCTGATTATTCTATGCCTAACCCTAACCTAATTGTATAATTAAAATTTATGCCTATCATTAATCTTAATTTTTATTCCTAAACCTAATTACAAAATTTATGCCTAACCCCAACATTAATTTTTAACCCTAATTTTATTCAGATTTAACCCCAACCCTAAATTTAACCCTAATCTAAACCAATAATTTCATTCCTTATCTTAATTAATTAATCGTAATAATAGAGAATAAAAAACAAGGGACAATAAACAGTTCTCTTAAAAAATCCATAAAACTATATAAATACATATTCAATAAAATTGTTAAAAAATTACATGGGAATTCATTAGGGTTAAAAAACTATTTAAAAAGACTAAAATATTAAAATTGTATTAATTTGGTATTAAAAACCATAACAATAAATAGTAATACAATTTAAAACAGTGAAAATTCATTTTATTAGGTTAAGGCGATAAAATATAATTTAGACGATAGATAGTCATTTTGACGATAAAATACATTTAGGTGATAGGTAGGACAGAATTCATTTCAGCCTAGTCAGTTGAAGGAGCAACATCTCCCTGATATTACTCTCAGTCAGCAATTATTATTTTTGTGTGCCTGACCTGATGAAGGCCCTCGTTAGGGCCGAAACGTCGTCTTGGCACACAATTTGACTTGGCCATTTGGGAAACTTTATTTAAAAATTAAAAGAAAGAATTTATTTCATTTTTTGGGGGGGATAAAAACAATTTTAATTTATTTTATTTAACTTATTTTATTTATTTGATCTTTTCCTTTCCTGTTTTTAGGAAAGCGTTTTTTGTTTAGACACTTTGAAAAAACAATTGTTCCCATAAAGGGAAAATAATTTATTTTAATATAAAAACAACAAAAATAACAAAAAAAGTAGAAAAATATTAGAAAACAAACAAAAAAAGAAGAAAAGGAGAAAAAAAGAAAAAATTAAATAAAGAAAAACAAAAAAAGAAGAGGAAAGAGGAAAATAAAAGAAAAATTAAATGTAGAAAAAAGACAACAAGACAGACAATTCATTTTATTTATATTTCTTTTATTTTCATTTACAATTAAAAATTTGCATTAAAAGCAGCTTCTTTCCCTTTTGGAAAGCACTTTAAGTTCATTTTTTACCTTAATTATTATAAATAAACAACTAGTAATTATCTATGATACAAAGGCTGCTTTAGAACAAAAAATAAAAAAAGACAGAGACAAAACAAAGAACACAAATATGGATGGACAGTGGACGACGGTTCGCTATGGACGGAGGCGCCAGCGATTCTTCCTTCTTACTCCTTCAGTAAGCAGCTCCTGGCTAACTTTTGTGACTCCCATTGCTTGCAAGTCTCAGCTGGCAGACCTTGTGTCCTGGCAGCTGGTGCTGACTTATCTTCTTCACTCCAAGTTCAGCTGAGTTCCTGACAGTCTCATCTAGGACACATATTTAAACCAAATCACATAGAGGTGTGATTTGCAAGGCCTTTCTTAGTTGTACTCGCATGGTGAGGTCCCAACACCAATAAAGTGTAAAAGTGTAAAAGTGTAAAAACTTGAACAAATGTGTGTCTGCTTTTGCACAATGACAAAAATCTAAATTAGGGTAATGGTAAGAATACCTCTTACAATTTTTTACAGATACAAAGGGGACGTTGCATGTCCCAGTGTGCATATAATATCAAATTCTGAATACAGGTAAGTGTGAATGGCTTAAGGGTGTTTGATTTTGGGTATGATATAACATGTTAAGTGTACATATTTGACAGTATGTCCGATTCTTAAGTCTAAGTCAGCAAGTTGTAATAATATTAATATATTAAAGGTAGGATATTAAAAAATTTAAAAATAGATAGATAAAATGGAGGCTGGAACCACCTCAACATACTTTGACTAATGATCCTCTTTCAACATTTGGTAACCCAGTTGTTAATGACTTACACAGTAGAAAGAATTTCCTGTGGTGTTCTGGGGTGCACTATGGAGATGGTAGGAGTCATTGCCTGTGATGGTTTGTAGTCTTTGTGCAGCATCCTTCTCTTTAAAACAACAAAAGAATCATGCTGCCCAACATAATAGTGGAGATGGATGGCAAAACTTACTATTCTTTTCTGGAGGGCCTTACAGCCAAAGCAAAAAAAACACTCTCCCAAAGAAACAGATCTGACATCCAAAGTCATGTTTGCTGTGTGGACATTGAAACATATTAAAATTAAAAAACATATCAAATTTAGCCAACTTTTTTAAAACAAAAAATAGGTTTTTAAAAGCTCTAGTACCTTGAGGTGAATAATGAAGCATTTTTTTTAGACATGTACATTGAGATAAAATTGAACTGAAAAATAACCTCTTACAAGGTTTTTTCCCCTGTAACTTTGTCAGATAAAGATTGAACCTGTGTTTTTGTTGCATACTGGGATGCTGCTAATATTGTCAGCAGCATAGCCTGTCCCACAGGCTCTCTGTGGGACAGGCAAGGAGCCCATGATTTGCTGAGCCAGCTGAGAGGGACCTGAACTCTGCAGCTGACTCTAAAATTACAAATGCCAGTGCTTGTTGGGGCAGTGGTGGGTCAGATTGTAAGTGGGGCTGCAGTATCCATGGCCTGCTTTAATGCTTAGGTTGGAGCTCTCTTGCCTGTAAGGTGACCTTAGGTACATCGATCTCTTTTTCCACTGTCCCTTCTGCGGCAAGCGGCTCAAATGGTCCAAAGGGAAATGGCAGGTGGCCTCCTGCTATTGATAAACAAAAATCCAACAGTATATGAAAGGTTAATTAAATTTAAATAAAGTGTTTATTGCTGAAAACACATTTCTATTTTTATGTATTTATTTAAGTGGATCCTTATTTAGTTAAACATAAAGTATGGTAATCAGAGTCCATTGAAAACTAGACTGCTTTTGATTTAAAAAAGACACAAAATATGTTATGTTTGTTTTAACATTTAGTTTGTTTAACATAACTCTGCTTAGCTCAAGACAGAAATGTTCACCAAAAGAAAAACTACCAGCATTATCATCCACTGAAGTAAATTTTAGTCTCAAATTTCATCACCAACAACATTTTATGTTAATAGTCGCAGTCCCTGATAATGGACATTGAAGCTATTTCGTCATCATCTGGTCTTGAACACAGAAAAGGTCACTTATGAAAATATTTTGTCTAGTTTCGTTGAAGAAATTTATACTAACAATAAATTAGAAATAAATGTCTGTCTACAAGACAGCTTTATATAAAAGCCTGATACATCTGCAGTTAAAAATATAAAGTCCAAGCCACTATTAAAGAGAAAACTGGAATGTATTTTTACACAGTGTTTTTTCCAACCAGTTTTCTTATTAGTTGTTTCTTAATCAGTCCAACAGAAAAGTTTGACACATCTTAGCTTAGTGAATAAAAGCAGGGAAACCTTGATTAAAAGATAGGTTCTTCTTAAACTTATCCTTTACATCATGATACAATTTACCACTACTGTGGGATCCATAGGTATTGAGACACTGACATATTTTTGTGTAATTTTGCTTCTCTGCACTACCCCAGAGTATTTGAAAATGAAGCACTTAAGATGTGGCTAAAAATGAAGACTTTTAGCTTTAATGCAAGTAATTACACAAAACTATGACATTGACTATTTAAGAATTACAGCAATTTTTACACAACCCCCGTTATTTACCATTCAGTGTCTTTAAAGTTATTGCATAAAAAACAATATAGAGATATTGTGTGTGTGTGTGTGTGTGTGTGTGTGTGTTTGTTTGTGTATGTATTTTATGGTTTGCACCTCAAAGTCTCATACTGAACCCCCTGTGTTTAGATTCATGAAGTCATTTTGTACAGTTTGTAAGTGACATTTCCCAAGACTTTTAAATTAATAGTCTATTTTATTAAATTTTGGTCCATTTTTAAGCCTCTGAAAAAGAGGGTGCTTTGTAAAGGGCTCTTATTCCTGAATGTCATTTCTTTAACTTTTCAACAGTCAACAGTTACTTCCTTGCAGTCTTCTAACAGAATCACAATTATATAACATATTCAAATAAGTTGTACTGTTCTAGAGGCACACTTGATTTTAAAATGTTTTGCAGAGTAACCACTTTTTTTAAACAAAAAAATTACTTAATTCATGCTAAGTAAGTTATAAAGAACATGCTAATCAATAAAATTTCAAACAGACAGATTAAGTCCTATATCTATTAGTCTTAAATAAGGAAAAAAGCAACTTATATGTAGTATTTTAAATTATCAAATGGTATTCTTTGTCACAATCTGAGAAATACATGTCTAAAATTTTATTACTATTATGTATTTTATTATTATTATTATTATTATTTTTTTTTTTTTTTTTTGTTTTTTTTGTATTGCTAGCATTGCTAAGGAAACCTTAACAGGTTTTTTAAGTTAAAACAGTGAGGTTGAATTGAGATTGGATCTGCCAAGATTTCTAAGCCCATGTCATTTGATAAACAGGTTTGTGCAAAATGGGCAAAAAAGAGAGAAAAAACAATTAGACAGCTGCATTCATGCATGGAATTAACAGTAAAATGTTCACTTTTTTTGATCTGATTAACAAGAAATGTGTGCATGAACTTTGCACGGTCCGGTCTACATTAACATTAACTCATCATAACAATGCTGGTACTAAAGCTTCATCTTCGAAAGTGATGGAAATTCTGGCTGTTGGTATTGTTACTAGTATTATTAATAGTATCATTTTAAAAACACTGACATATAGCTTACATATAGTTTAACATAAACTTATCTTAGCTTTTTGCCTTGCTTTCTCTCCCCTTTCTATCTATCTCTTCCCCCTCTCCCTCCTGCCCCCCAACCCAACCGCTGTCGTCAGGTCCCGCCCACCTCTGAGTCTGGATATGGCTGAGGTTTCTGCCTGTTAAAAGGGAATTTTTCCTCATCACTGTCACCAAGTGCTTGCTCATTTGGGAATTGCTTTCAATTGTTGGGTTCCTATAAATTTTAAAATATAAATGTATTTATAGAGTGTGGTCTTGACATGCTCTATATGTAAAGCGTCTTGAGACAACTTTGTTGTGATTTGGTGCTATATAAATAAAATTGCATTAATTAAAATTTTATTATTATAATCAAGAAAACAAAGGGGATTTTCTGCCATTGTTGAAAATATTCATTATTTGTTTACTCTGAGATACTATCAAAAAACCAAATGAAAGTCCCACCTCAGGATAGGGAGCTGCTCTGACTCTGGTTTTCATCATTTTGGTTCTGAGTTGTTTATGTTGGTCCTGAGAGGAAGTAAAACTGGGACCACTCTTCGTAGCTTGATTCTGGGCTTCAGATAACTTCATCTCCTTGCATTCGATGTCACTGTTTACAAACAGAAAGGCATACAATGTGTACCTTGGCACTGGAGGTTTTATCAGGAAATGTCAAGGGGAGTAGCCAACTCACGTGAGAACATAGTTAACACTGACAATACAGTGGGGTCTGGAGGAACGGCTGTTGTGAATGATGGTGGCGTAGCTTTGCACCCATAACCAGCCTCCATGCTTTGATAACATACGATAGTACTTGGTAGTGACCTGCCCTTTTACCAGCACTACAGGGAACACAAAAGTGAGGATCTTACAACAAGGTCTAACAACAGGGTCTGACAACAGCCCTTGAATTATACAGGACTCAAGACACATTTAAAGTCTTACATGTATTCAGCTTTGTGCATCAGTTATTCAATGAAGCATAAATTTGTCAACTAACTAATTTTCAATTAACTTGCAATAACCAATTTTTCGCACCTTGTGGGCAGCTGAAACAAGCTGTAAAACATAACATCTATAAATCACCACCTCTGAAGTTGAGATGGTAAACTTGTTAGCAAACAGTTGCTTAGCTACTCCTTTGCATTCATTCAGGGTCACATTTCAGGCATAGTTACTGATGTATTTTACTAATGTAATTTATATTCCCTTACACTGTCTTTCGTCTCTACAACTCCAGAGAGAAAACTATCTCACTTTTTTAGCTCCTTCCACTATGTTCACTTGCTAGTCTCTAATTATGTCCCTCAGCAGCTTGCAGCTGAGTGGGGACTGTACCATACAGTAAGTTTCTGCCTGCTTTGCATGACAAAAAAATTAAGGAAGATTTATAGAGAGAACCACTACAAAATATTACATAAATTAAATTCATTGTCCAGCTTTGAATTTTCATGTAGTCATGACGTGATCATTTTATTATATCATTATTAAAACATTAACAACAGCTGTTTAAGAATACAATGTAATGCAGCTTTGTGACTTAGTATTGTAGTTATAAAAAATTGCACTCATAGACATGTGCCATAAAGAGCATCATCTCCCCATTTGCAATTTCAGCTTGTTCTAACACTTTAACTACAGAAGTTGAAGTAATGTTAAAGTAATGCTTAAGCATTTTACAAATTTACAGTCAGTCTTGTAGACACCCCCACCTCTTCTCCACCTGTAATTTATCAAATAAACGACTTTGACACCCTGAGTAGGCAAAAAAAACCCTTCAGTTTGAATCATACCATTCCTAACACACAAGGTAATCATAAACCAGTGTGTTATGACTGTTGTTTATTGAAACACTTGGCTTAGTGTTTGTTAAAACAACAGTTTTTAGTTTTCTGTGTTCACTCCTTCAATAATTTTCCCACCGAAAACTGGATTTTCTGTTGATTGCCATGTGATTTCTACCTACCCTCCCACCCATTTTGTCTCACTAGTTGGCTGTTTCCAACTGGTTTTATCATCTGTCCTAAGTGATTGGATCACAAGTGGACATCTCTAAACATGTGTTTCCACCTGGTATCACCATGCATCTGCATATGCATCTCCAGTAACCACTTGTGATCTAATCTCACTCCACTGGTCCATATGCAAACAAACACATACATCATTTCTGCTTGTGCGGACCAGAAGGGTTGTTTTTATTTACTATAGTAGCCCTCTGGAGGCTATGCTAATTTTTCCTGTTTATGGAGCGCTTTATCAAACTCTGGTCAAATTTTGTTGGTAGGCCAAGTAATATGTATAAGAATTAAATGACTATACTATAAGAATGATCCATGCCTACTAGGTGCATGACTTAGAATTAAACTCAAATCTGCATATGTACTTATAAAATGTTTTTCAAAAGATTTTTGTTGGGCAGACAGAGGGAATAGTAGACACAATGCATCATAGGAAACCCCCAGACAACTTTCTAACTGATTTTTGGCAAGGATAATGGCAAAGATAATGACAAGAGACTTTCAGTCTTGAATTTATCACAATGGATTATGTTACGAAGTCTTCAGAAAGAAACGGAAGTTCCAGGAGACATACAGTTTATGACTGTTATTTGACAGCTGCCAGAAATTTTAAGATGGAATGTTTTCTTTTCAGTTACTCAGTGCATGAGTTGACTTGAATCAATCAAGTCACCTGAAATGTCAAAATGATATCTGACCAATAAGTTTGTTAAAATTTCCTCTTTTGCACAACACACACTTAAGTGATGATTGGATCTTAAAGTAAATGGCTGTTATGGCTCCCAATCCTTGGTTCACTTGTTTTTAATATGACGCTGTTGTTGCACAAATGAGTACATACTTCCTCTTACACGGGAGATGTCAACTAAATAGGCTGTCATTTAGCATGGCCCAGGATGGATTGCTGTCCCCACTGCCAAAACAACGTGGCCATATGTGGCCTTGACCACCTTCGAATGTGGTATGAATGATCCGATTTCGGTGCATTCTCAATGTGTCTTGAGTGCGCTCCCACTTGTACTGAAGGCTGTCCACTTGTGATCAGATCACTCAGAATAGAAATTAATACCAGGTGTAAACGGGGTCTAAGGGTGTCAAGAACTCACATAAACGGTGAGCATAACATAGATGGAAGATGTCACAGGCGTGGACATGGTGGTACAGAGTCTTCTCTACCAGGTCCTGAGGCTCATAGCCTGTCAACTCTGTCACCCTAGCTCCAGCAAACAGGAAAGAAGGCACAAGCTAACAGTCAGGGGTTGATTTGGGCATTGGTGTTAATCAACTGCAACAGTACATTCAGTTAACTATTTTATACCAGCTAACTATTTTATACTGTGAAATTATTTTATATTCTTAAAACATGTTATTTGTCATGTGTAAAGCTCTATTTCTTGATAATTCTTGATGGTGTCTATGAATTTATATTTTTAACAAGTCCATTGTAAATTATGGTTTTTATCTATCCATCAGCTACCAAGAAAAGCATCTCTCCTACCTTGTGTCAACAAATATTAGTTTAAAGTCTAGGCTGGCCCGGAACATGAACATGTTGCTATGGAGTTTAATCTCAGAGATACCACTGGGGGGCAGGGAGTGACCAATTGCCACCAGACTGACAGTCTTATAACAGGACTCAAACAGTGCCATGTCCATCATGTGCTGACGCACTTTCAGGTAGCCGCTGCAATGGATGACCTGGAAAAAAACCAAATACAAACAACAAATGTCATTACAGTTGCAGTTTCAAAAGAAAGCACAATCATCAAGGAAGTTGAAATTTTTTGTGCTAGTCATTACTTCCTGGTATTTTCAAAATAATAATATTATATATGGTATTCACAAGATATTACCAAAACAGATTGAGTTTTGGTTGTTCTGTGGTTAGATCATTGTGTAACTACTGCTATACTGTAAGCCAATATTTCTCCATCCTTCTTAAGGAGCACCCTCACTGATTTTCTGGTTCAAGACTGTGCCTGTTTCTTAACTGTTGCACAACACAAACACATCCCACTTGTTTTCTCAGAATTATTATGAGGGCTCTGTTCATGAAGTGTTTGACAGAGTTGTGACAATATTTCTGGTAATACTGAAGGGAACCTGATCATTTACAAATTTCACAATTTTGTTATTAGCTACTGGTTGCCAGCAGACAGAAATCATACAGAACAGATACATATATGCAGGACACCTCTGGCTACTGCTGCTTCATCGACATACCTCCTGAGATGAAAACTTAGCCTCAATATTTAAAGGTATTATATGCAGGTATCATATGTTTTTTTCTGCAGAGACACTACCCTCTGCCTGTATTTCTCATTTTCTTGTTGTTTTGCTGTGTTCAGGACATTTTCAGGTGGCAGCCTTTGGGCAGAGTGGTGCAGCCCCCCAGCCAATGGCCTGCCAAGGCCAAGGCTGCAAAGAAGTGTAAATATAGTAAGGCAAATTGCAGAGCAAAGTTCTAAAAACATAGTGTATCTGGAGTTCGTCTGTTTTCTGTTGGACAGATAAGTGCTGGTGATTAGCCTAGTTAGCCTGCTAATGTGTTTCTAACATTCCTACTTAGCTTACATACACACCAAGTTCCTCTTTTTAACAATGCCACTGATTTTAAGTTTTGACAAAAAAACCCTGGAGATTTGTGTTGCTAACTACCCTTGAATCATTTTGTCTTGTTAACACAAGCTAAAAGTTAATTGTCTGAGACCAAATTTTGCACACTCTGTAGTTCCTTGGGTAGAATGGTAGGAGGGCGTCTGTGCCAACAGCTGGAGGTGTTGGGCCAGGGGGGAGGGGCAAATTTTTAATTGTGTGTTTAGGAAGTGCTACCACTGTTTATTCTGACTAATAACCAATGCCTTTTTTGATCTATCTATCACTTCATGGCATGGCATAAAATAAATTCCAGACCTACTTTAAGTCACATGATGGGCTATCATAATAACACTACAGACTGAGAATGCAACTTTGAAAGAGGGGTTATCGGTTTTGAAGATCTTACCTCAGAGTGGTTGGCATATCAGAAAATCTTCAAAGTCCAGACCCTGTCAAGTTTATATCCAACTTTTTTTTAAGAAGCATTGGGGACCAGTCTCTCCAAGACTGCTTGTGCTTTCACACACTCACCAAATCGGACCTGAGCCATGGACATCCAGGTTCCCAAGCCAAAGAAACTGGTATTAACTGGTACTGATATCCTGCTTCTCTTCCATTACTTTCAAGACAAACACCACATCATGGGTATACCAAGGCAGGAGCTGTATTATTGTGGCCACTGCATGTCTTTCCATATGGATTTCAGTGCATTGCAGTTGAACCTCTCTCAATAGCTATTACGTCAACCAGGTTAATTCATGGCATCTGGAGAGGGGCCTGGAGCATCCTGTGTCCTTATAAACAGATGACCTACTGCTATATGTCAGTGACACTCTAACCCTGTAACCAGTAGCCAATTGAAACCTTCTCAGGCTATAAGCTCTCAAAAAAAGCAAACACTTTCCCATCAACAACGCAGCTCTACAGATCCAACAAGAGGGTTTTAGATACTAGGGATATATATGCTCTTTCATTTCCCTGTTTGTAGCCAACTTGGCTCAAGTCAGCCAAATGAAAGCTCACATTGAGAGAAAGTGTAGCCCCATACTAAAGCTGAGAGAACACAATCAGTGAAGATAACTATACTAACAAAATTCCTCTACATATTTCAGTGTTTACCAGTTTTCTTAATAAAGTTATTTTTTAATAAAGTTAACCAATCCATAATCTTCATTATGTGGGAAAACAAGGTTCCTAGGGTCAACAAGCATATTCTTCAGAGACGTCGTGAAGTGGGGACTGAGCCTTCCTAGTCTTATTTCATTATTACTTATTCATTATTTTACCGGACAGTCACCTTGGGGGCTGGACCCTTAAAATAAAAATTAAATAAAAATCAAATTTTGGCATAACATTTGATGACATTTGATATTTTTTCATTTAATTACAAAGCTGAATGCACTTTTAGCCTTTATGAGTCAGGCTCCTATCACCTATACCACAGTCAACCACCAGGAGTGAAAGAGATATTTTGCCTCAACTCAATTCAAGTCAACTTTATTTATAGAGCACTTGAAAAACAAACACCGTGGAAGTGAAAGGAAAAGGCCTCTTAACACAGATGAAATGGCACTCTCAAAGGCCATGAAATGAAAAGTTGATGTGGAAGACAGATCCTTTAATGATGACTGGACTGAAAAGTACGTATATATCATGCCAACCTTCCAAAATGCGTCACCGGTATGCCTCATTTGCAACGAATCTGTTGCTGTTGCAAATGAATAAAATCTGCACCGTCACCACAACACTAAACATACAAATTTCAAGGATTCATATCCTGAGCAGTCAGAGGCCTGTCAGAAAAACATCGCCACATTGAAATCTGCCAACTCCCATGCAAGTGGCATTATTACTCTAACTTTAACTGATCAATGATATTTTCTCTTTGATCCTCACAATTTTGGAATCCAGTTGTGGGCCGGATTGGATTGTTTGGCATGCTGGATTTGGCCCACGGGCCGCCAGTTGATGATCACTGCTTTAGACTATGGGGTTCAAAGGGTCTGATATACATTAAGGGTTTATACACTGACAACCTATTTGATAGTTTTGAGAACCTATGTGCAAAAAAGATGATCTCCCTAAACAATAATTTTTTCAAGTACGTGTATATCCGCCATTTTGCCAAGGAAAAATTTCCATCTTGCTACAACATTAGAAAAACTTAATCTTCCCTTTGGTTATAAAGGATTGATCTCAGTTTTCTATTCTCAACTGATATCCTCTGAAGATCAGAACCAAAATGCTATTAGGAATAAATAGGAAGTAGAACTGGGTATGAATCTTACTGAGAAAAACTGGACTAAAGCTTTAAAAAAAATGTTCACTCTTCATCATCATGTGCTAGACTGGGACTCGGTCCAGACTGGTCCTGCTCAGGGCTCACTCAAAGGCAGAATGTGCATATGTCTGAATTTACACATAATTCAAAATTGGCCCCTTCTCCCTGGCCCAACAACAGCAGAATCACACACCTCCTGCCCCTGGAGTGGCTGTAGCTCAGGAGGTAGAGTGGGTCGTCTACTAATCCAAAGGTAGGTGTGTGTGTGACTGTGTTAAATGGTGACTTGTGATGCTTTGAGTGACGCAAAAGATTAGGAAAGCGCTACATAAGTACCGTCCACACATACAAACACATGCACCCACCTGCAGCATCCTACCAAGGGACTACAGATGAATGTAATTTATAATATTAGACAATCAACTTCCAGAGTGGCATGCGTGTTTCACAGAGTTGTTAACACATAAACTGCCATGGTATGTCTTTAAAGGGTGGGTTATGGGAAATAAGGGGGGGTGGGGGGGTGGGCCCATTACATGAATTCCTTCAGGTAAAGACAGATAAAAAAAAGGTGTGAGTTGGACTAAAATGCATTCCAGAGGATGTGCTTACCTTATATCCCCCACATGTAAGTCCTGCATTTCTTTTAGCAAGGACACATTTCATCCTCAAGAGGAAGGAGTGCTCTATTTCATACTCTGTCACACAAACATACATTATAGAAGAATTACATTTTATAGTATATTGTGCTTTTACAATATTACAATGCAGTAGTCACTAAAACCACTTGTCACTCCAAAAATTATCTCAAACTTAGCCAATTTTAAAAGACCTGTATTATCAAATGGCCACCACACCTAGCAGCTATGACCTGTGCAGGTGTACAAAACTAACCATAGTTTTAGTGATGAGCTTACTGTGAAAAGTAAAGTAACTTAAAGACCAAACCTTTCTCCCTGTCAATGCAACAACAGAAGGTAGGTCATACTCACCATACTACTCTGCTTCTTTTTTAACAGTGGTACTTTTTGCTCCAAAAAGAAAATCTTAAGAAAAACTTTGTTTTAGTCAAAGCTTTTTAGGACATATCACAGCATTCAGAGAGCATAATCAAGAGTATTTAGAGTTTATTCAAAAGGTACATACATGGGTTGATATCTTACTCTTAATTAACTGGAACCCTCTGCAATTGTCAAATAAAGCCTGCCTCTTGGATTAGCCTGTCTCTAGGTTCTCTCTGCTATTGAGGTAAATGAATACCTTGACTATTTGAGAATTGACAGTGCCTGTGATATACAATGGCATGCATGAAAGTCTGGAGGTTTAGGATACCTGGAGAGAAGTGATTGTTTGGGGGTTGGTAAAGACCCAGCACTTCTGTCATCTCATCGTGATCTGATGGGTGGATGTACTCAAATATACTGTTTCCTGTTAGCTCCACCTGCAGGAAACACATTGTGCACAATTTGTTAGATAAAAAACAGCTTATGTGAAATACGGACTATACACAAAGAAAAGCCCTCCCCACCTTAATAGTTGACCTATGTGAAGGTAAAGGAGGATCTTACCTGGGACAAGCCAAGGTGGACTGATGCTGTTTCAGAGATGTACATTATTTTGCCATCAGAGGACACAACAAACACAAAGCCATCCAGAGTCTGAGGAAGTGGTGACAAAGTAGTTATTATTAAAGACCTGTTAATAACATTAGTATATTAGTGATTTTCATTTTTACAGTGTTTTGTGCTGATTAACCATCCATCCATCCATCCATCCATCCATCCATCTTCTACCACTTATCCGGGGTCGGGTCGCGGGGGCAGCAGCCTAAGCAGGGAAGCCCAGACCTCCCTCACCCCAGCTACTTAGTCCAGCTCTTGCCGGGGGATCCTGAGACATTCCCAGACATAGTCCCTTCAGCGTGTCCTGGGTCTGCCCTGGGGTCTCCTACCAGTGGGACGTGCCCTGAGCAACTAACCAGGGAGGTATCTGAGAGGCATCCTAATTAGATGCCTGAACCACCTCAACTGGCTCTTCTCAACGCGGAGGAGCAGCGGCTCTACTCTGAGCTCCTCCCAGATGACGGAGCTTCTCACCCTATTTCTAAGGGAGAGCCCAGCCACCCTATGGAGCCACCTCATTTCAGCCGCTTGTACCTGTGATCTTGTTCTTTCGGTCACTACCCAAAGCTCATGACCATAGGTGAGGGTAGGAACGAAGATCGACCAGTAAACAGAGAGCTTTGCCTTTGGCTCAGCTACCTCTTCACCACGACAGATTTGTGCAGAGTTCGCATTACTGCACACGCTGCACCGATTACCTGTCGATCTCCCCCTCCATCCTTCCCTCACTCATGAACAAGACCCCAAGGTACTTGAAGGGCACTCCACTCTTTTCTGGCTGAGAACCATGAACTCATATTTGGAGGTGCTGATTCTCATCCTGGCCACTTCACACTCGGCTGCAAACCAATCCAGCGAGAGTTGAAGGTCACGGCCTAAAGAAGCCAACAGGACCACATCATCAGCAAAGAGCAGTGACCCAATATTAAGGTCACCAAAACTGGAACCCTTCAACGCCCTGAAATTCTGTCCGCCGAGCCGGGAGGCAATAAGCATCGCCACCCCTGCCCGGCGCCTCTCACCAGTGGCAACTCCAGAGTGGAAGAGAGTCCAACCCCTCTCGAGAAGACTGGTTCCAGGGAGCCCTTGCTATGTGTCGAGGTGACGCCGACTATATCTAGCCCGAACTTCTCAACCTCACGCACCAGCTCCGGTTCCTTCCCCACCAGAGAGGTGACATTCCGAGAGCTAGCTTCTGCAGCCAAGGATCAGACCGCCAAGGTCCCCGCCTTTGGCTGCCGCCCAACTTTTGCTGATTAACCATAATGACGAAAAAAAGGACAATGCAGTGATTCTAAAAGTTTATGTTTACAAGTTTCTTACAGGTTGAGACTTCAACATGTGACTGAATGAAGAGAGGCCTTGCTAATCACATAATCACACTTGAGTGTGAAATCTAGCCTGAGTTTAAATCCTCTCTATTTGATGAGGCCCAGAGGAACTCAAATAAATTCACAACCTCCCAGAATCTTCTGGGTTCCACATGAAAACTATGGCCAAGGACCCATGATGTTGCCAGGTTGCTAGCAAAAGAACAATGTAATGAGTTTATTTCAGTACTTGAATTAGAAAAAAATGTCCATTCTACAAACCAGAAGCCTGCATGGTGACAAATGCAGCATGTAACAACAAACATTACTGACACAAAAAGTTATTGAATGGGTTTTTTTAATATTAACTAGCTCACTACATGCCCAGGGTCTGATCAACTCAGTTAAGCATAATTCAATAATAATAATAATAATAATAATAATAATAATAATATGTTTAAAATGCAAGATGAATTGCAAGGACCATTGCACCTTTGCATGCATCAGGGTCTGTGGCACGTTGTTTGCTCACCACAGGAAAAAGTTTAATGTTCCTGTATCTACTATGTGGCAGTAGAGAACACCCACTAATTATATATTGTGTTCCAATCTATGAAGTCTATGACCACACTATGACAATGCCATGTAAATCAGAATATGTTTGTATAGAACTTGCTCTTGCCAGTAGGGTGGTGCAATGTCCATAATTCCATATGTATGTAGACATACTCAGATTAGACTCTTATCAAGCATTGTCTTTTCAAACTTAAGTACTAGACATATCAGAGGTGGAATCCACTTTTAGTCTTGCATGATGTAATGTTTTTGTAACCCTGTTTAAATAGTACATTTTGATACATTATGCGTAGGGACTGCAGATGAAATGAATGGAGTTAAAATCATGCCAAAACCTCACAAACACACAAAACATCTTTTACTCACGCCCAAGAATTCACAAACAAACTCAATGTGGTTTGCAAATACAAAAAATCATTGACAAACTAATGCATTTTGTTTTGCAAATAGGAAACGTACCTATCAAACAAATACATCCTGCTTCAGAAACAAATACAGCATGTTTTACATATACAAAGGAAAATTTTCTTCAATTACAAAAAATATCCTTCAAGTACAAACTAAAATCTTTCAAGTACATAAAATATTCTTCAAGTACAAAAACAGAACCTTCAAGTACAAAAACAGAACCTTCAAGTACAAAAGAAAATCCTTCCAGTACAAAAAACAATTCTACAACTACAAAAAACTGTCGTGATTTTTGGCACAATCTTAACATTGTCACGTGACTTTTGGCACTGATTTTCCGCCCTGCACATCCACACACAAATGCCCTCTGATCCACACACAAATGCCAGTAAACTTTCTGAGAAATGGCCTGTAATTCGCACTCCACAACAGCAAGTGGTGCTGTTGATTCAATTTAAGGCCGCCAGGACGATTTTTTTTTTCCCTCAAATCTTTTTTCAAGTCCGCCAACAGGAGCTAGCAAGTGTGAAGGATTCATACATTTCAACTTGCTGCCTTTGACTCGGAATCGCACGGACACGGATACCTGCTCGGAAGGAGAAACGCGAGTATGGGGGATTAAATTTAACACAATGAGCAGCCAAGAGGTGAGTTTGTAGTCGTTGCTGGTGAAAAATCAAATGTTAACTAAACTCCAGAAATGTCTTTCGTGGGTAGGATGA
>JAPZDZ010000006.1:154452-171375 GCA_029783805.1 Acanthurus tennentii
CAAATCAGCTGTTCTGGAACCGAAAACTCAGAGTTTTCTATCTCAGGGTAGATCAACTCAGAGTTCAGGGTTAGACTAGAGTTTGTTAAACCTGCTTTGTGAAACGGACCCCAGGCCAACTGTTGTGAAGGGGTTTTTCTTCACCAGGGAAACAATTCTTCGGTCATCCATCACAGTTGTTTTTCTTGGTCTTCCGGGTCTTTTCATGTTGCTGAGCTCACTGGTGTGTTCTTTCTTTTTAAAAATGTTCCAAACAGTTGATTTGGCCACATCTAATGTTTTTGCTATCTCTCTGATGGGTTTGTTTTGATTTTTCAGCCTAATGATGGCCCGCTTCACTTATAGTGACAGCTCTTTGGATTTCATATTGAGAGTTGACAGCAACAAATTCAAAATGCGAATAACACACTTGAAATGAACTCCAGACCTTTTATCTGCTACTTGTTAATGGAATAACGAGGGAATAACACACACCTGGCCATGGAACAGCTGAGCAGCCAATTGTCCCATTACTTTTGGTCCCTTAAAAAGTGGGAGGCACACATACAAACTGTTGTAATTTCTACACCGTTCACCTAATTTGGATGTAAATACCCTCAAATTAAAGCTGAAAGTCCACAGTTAAAGCACATCTTGTTTGTTTCATTTCAAATCCATTGTGGTGGTGTTGAGAGCCAATAAGATGAGAATTGTGTCGATGTCCCAATATTTATGGACCTGACTGTGTGTGTGTATATATATATAATTTCATCTCAGCCATCTTGTCGTTTTTGCAGTGTTAAGTCTTTATTTCTGTGTTTTTGGTAGGTTTGTCTTCATGATGTGAAACTCTTTGAGTTCCAAATCACTGTTATAGAATTCTATTCTGTTTTCTTGATTTATTTTTGATTCAAAGTGCTGTTTCACAACCTTTCAAGTTCCAAAAAATGTGTTCTTCCTACTTTGTATCTTCACAAAGGAAAGGAATTCTGTCCACCCATGTGATGTACACTGAGTTGTCTACCTTGTAATAAATGACTGTGATGTCAAAAACCTGTTTATGCTTTAATTTTAACCTGAATATTTCAGGGCTGCCAACTCTCAAACACTGAGCATGAGACTCATACAAATGACACAGTTCTCATGCTTTAATGCCACACATGCATTTTCTCACACAAAATTTTCCTCATTGTGAATAAATGAGCAGCAGTTAATCTTTTTCAAGTCCAAGGCTAGCTTGGCAGGAACACAAGACAATCATGGTCATGTGCATCTGAACCACTGGATGCGGGTGGGACTCACTTTCCCTCAACACACACATTTCTACCATGTCAAAAAGTAAGAACATCTGTCTACCCACTCCTTGCTATTTTCAGAGTGTGTCAATCAAATCCAGTCTGCTTGGTCATGGAAAGAGTGCTTAAATCAGCAAAATTCCATACCACATTTTCACCATTACCTTTTTGCCTCCAAGTGCAGTCAGAGTTCAGCAAGGAGCACTAACGGTGCCTGGTGACTGCCTTGTTGGGGGGTGGGGGGGTTGCACACTGTCTCATATAAATACAGTATATAAATATTAGTAAATTGTTTGCCTGCTGCTTATAGCCTTGTGTTTATTTGCTAATAAAGTCTTAGCCACACTGTTTGGTTTGAAAAGCCTTAATACCTCCTAACATCTGCAAAAACATGGACATAAGTACTTTTTTTCAAGAGGAGTTCATATTTAGATAAGTATCCTTTAAAAATATATTTTCAATCACAAAGTATGAATTTTGAAGTAAACGGCGTGTGTATATTAGTGTGTGTATCTTGTGTTTGGCCAAGACGCATGCACACCTTTCATTTATATGAGGGTTCCCTCCCCTCATGTTAATAACAAATTAGGAATTAATGTAATCATAATGCCTAAGTAATCTCAACAGACAGGATGGGATCATAGCTGTCAGAATGTTTTTAACAGATCAGTTGCTGACAGCTAGAGCAACTTCAGTGTTTGTGTCAGCATATTTATTGGATCTAGAAAAACACAGATCAAACAATTATTATCTAATTGTTAATTATTACAACATGAACCCAGAGCCAAGAAATCTGTGTCCTCACTAGTGAATTGCTTTGAATTATATATCAAAAAGTGCCTGGCAGAAAAACAGTCCTGCAACCATTAATTACTATATGTATTTCAGCCACAAAATGAATTTCATTTTTACTTGTGGGTATAAATGTTTGTGTGTGTGTGAGCGAGCATATGTGCTTGCTTGTGTGGCATGATTGCGTGTCTGCGTATGTGTGTGTGTTTGTCTGTGCAGGCGAAAATGTATGATAGAAAAGCAAATGACAAAATATGGAAAAGTTTGCTTTCTAAACGATTCCACTGAAGGTTAAAATCTGCTGATCTGACACATTTATTGAGCTTTGTCCCTGTTCAGTTAAATATATAAATAATGAAAGAGAGAAAGAAAGAAAGAACGAAAGAAATCCTTGTGGTTAAGCCATATGTTAACATTTGCAACGGATGAAAGATAGCGATGCCAACCAAGCCACTGGCCCATCATGCAACCAGTCCTTAAGATAATAAGAGCAGACTCTCTGATTGGATATGGCAATTACATACTTTACTTGACTTGACTTTATTTTATTACTAATTACAATGAAAAATGCATGGATCGATATTTAGATAGGTGTTTAGATTGATCAATAGATAACAGGCTAACAAACAAACAATTAGACTGAAATAGGACTAAACTTTCTAATGTAATCAATAAGATTGGAAGCGTCCCCAGTACAATGACAATCAGTTGATGTGTTATATCTACAATATACATCAACTGATAGATGAGATGAGATGGAATGAGACTAGATGATGAAAATAATCCAGTTTCATCTAATTGGTCTAAAACACATTTTTTGAAAATGTATTAAATTATTATCTGCAAATAATATGCCATTGTCGAGTGTCTGTGCTGTCTAGTCACTGGCAGAGTAATTATGTAATGCTCTTCCATATCAGTAGGAGGCAGCAGGCAGCTAATTTCCTTGTACTTTGAGACAAGAGAATTAGTGATGCATGGATGTGACAGGTGGCAGTGACAGTGGCACTGTGGCTAGCAAGACTATGGTTACAGTGATGGAGAAGTTTTTGAAAAGGAAAAATGCTAACTCTGAACTGGGCCCTGGACAAAATTCGGACCCAGATGAAGGCCCAAGTATGAGTGGAGGTTAAAAGAAAGCAAAGACGGTGACCTTAAGCAAAGTCTCTTGCGCGAGGCAATACAGCGAAAGCTATATTTGGGAGGGGTGAGGAGTACTTTTTAAAGTACACTTCAATAACTTTCCTAAATATGTCCAAAGCATACTTAAACAATTTACACTACTGAGAGGCAAAAACGGGAAAGAACCGTGTGTGTGATTGTGGAGAGGTGTGTTAGCACACTGGCCAACTGCGCCATATACTACGGTACAGGCTGTTTTATGTTTGCGCCTTGAGTTTAGACCAGGTTTTGGCTGGTCTAAGTGCAAGACGCATTTGACCTCAGTGCACCAGGTACTCAATAGCAGATACGCCAAGACACACATCCATTCCGCCTTCATTCTTAGACCTCCTGCCCCTTGGCTCACAGACCCGGCACATGTGGATTTGCTATTGTACACTTGTGGCTAAAAAGACATTTGTGCTGGGTGTGCGATGACAATGTCACCTACACCACTGGGAAAGAAAAGAAAAGAAAAGAAAAGAAAAGAAAAGAAAAGAAAAGTGAAAGTAACAGGTAGGAGTAAAACAGGCAGTGCTGCAAGTATGAGGTGGAGTGGAGATAGCTGTGTTGTTCTTAACACCCACACCAAGATAGCGACAGTATAAGAACTGTATTGATCACCAGAAATGTAGGAGTCCTGTTTGAAAGAAATGGCCAAGTGGAGGGCAAGAGTCTAAGTAGAAAAAAATGGATATTAGCATAGTGATGGGTTTAAAGACTGACTCAGCACTTTCTGGCAGGTACCATTCCTTTCTTTATGATGTGTCCTGGCAGAACAGGCATCAATCTTTAATAAATTATATACAATTGTGAATTTGTACACCCCCAATAATAATGAAGTTGGCACTTTAATAGCCACTCGTGTCCTCACCAAATAAATATCTTTACTTTTAACACCATTTGTGTCTTATGTTACTTCCCTTTTCACCATAACGAGCTGGGTTCGTAACAGTAATTTTATATCTTACAAAGGAAATCTATGGTGGTTCCCTGGACTCTAGGAGCATGATCCTTGTGGTCTCCCTAGTTGGTTCCTGGTTCTGGAGGGGCTGTTTGGTCAGGCGGCCTCTCCCTGGGGGGTATGTGTGCTGAGGTGGCTTGCCCTGCAGGCTCTGGGGCTGCTGGTCCTGCATGTGGGCCCTGGGTCTGTGGGGGTGATGACTGGTTCCTCCAGGTGTGCTGGGGCTGGCCCTTGGGGGTGGGGCGGGTGGGCTCTTCCCTCACTCCTTCGTTCCCTCTCCTCCTCTTTCTCCTCTCCCTCCTTCCTTCCTCCTTGACCCTCTCCCCTCCTGCAGGGGGCCCTGTGCAGCCCCCAGGTCCGGATTCATTATTCAGTCATTATTCATAAATAATGAACTATGTTTCTTTATCTTGAAACATGCATATGGGTTCATCATTTTTTACTCATTTGCCTCACAAAGAAAGCATATCTTTATCACTGTACTTTCAAGCACACTGGTCTTGGTCTGAAGACATACAGAACAGACCAGTCCTTTTTAATCATGAAATGTCTGTAAATGTAAATATTCTTAGGTCCACCTTTTCCAGAAAAGATCAGCTAAATACTGACTTTGTCTCCATCAACTGCAATGTTCTTCCATTATTAAAACTGAAAACAGGACATTTCTGTTGTTTCAGCTGTTTAAATGGGCTGATCCCCTTCATAGGAAGCAAATATATCAACCAAAGACAAAATAATCTGATTGAAATGAGCTGTGACACTGTTTACAAAAAAAAATTTCTAAACTTTTACAAGTAAAGGCGTGGACAAAAAGTCCAGGTGGCAACACTGGTTTTCCTTTCATCAACAGAATATGATTTGGTGTTAACGGCTCAAGGTCATTAGGATCATCAGACAATTTTGTTATAGTATGCTCATTTAGTATGGCTTCTACACGCATAACACTGTGTGAAATCTTTCATCGTCCAAGCATTGCTGTCGAAGCACAGTGTTAAGAACCTTCCTGACCATACGTATGATACGTTCCCAAATGCTGCCAAGAGGGTTGAAAATCCATTTGATTCCTTCCTGTGCCATGGTTCTTTGAACTTTGTCGTGATCCAATGAAGCCAATTGAGAATTGAGAATTGAGAATTGAATTTTATTGTCATTACAACAGCGTCATACAGCAGTATTGCAACGAAATTACGTTCAGTAACATCCCGTCCAAGAAACATAAAGACCATGACACATAACAGGGGAAGGACAGGAGCGGGAGAACTGCGAGTCACCATTAAGGCGCCCCGTTGTACTTAGATGAGAAAAAGATAACAGGAGGGAGGAGGAGGAAAAAAAAAGCAACTCCCAAACTAGGCTCCTGTAGGGGGGACACAGTGTGGGATTAGGAAAAAACAGCTCTGCACATAAGCAACATTATTAGACATTACAACAAAACTCGAAAGACCTGCACATCTGGGAGAGGGGAAGGACGTCGGGGAGGGGAGGTGTCGCAGCGCAGACACTGGGGTGGTGGGTCGCAGCCCTTATGGCTCAGCCACAGCCGTCCCATGTTACACTGCGACAAGGAGGGAGCGGGGATGGGAGCCAAAGAAGGCGTTGAGTTAAAGGAGGTGTGTGTGTTATGTGTGTCTTGTGTGTGCGTATGTGTAAGTCCGTGTCCTTCGTCGCCACTCAGTCCCATCCAAAGTCTCAACCGTCTGATGACTGATAACGAAGACACGGCCGTTGCCATGGAGACAGCCTTGGAGACTTCTGATCCAGAAACAAAGTTCACAGGAGTGGGTGGTGTTGGGAAGGGATAGGGCCGGAGCATCTTGTCTGCATAACATCCAGGAGAGTGGAGAGATAATCAGCCTTGGGAAGGCCAGTTATGTCTGGGAGCCAATGAAGATAGCAATTGTTTTGGGTCGGGCCGACACTACAATTTTCCGTCTGCCCTTGAGTCTCTCTGAATCTCCCGGTGGCTGCTTCCAATATGTCCGAATTTGATGGCCAAACTCAGCCGAGCCAAGCTGACAACTTCTCCAAGTCGGCATCCGTCTTGCTAAAGAGTTCAGAAATCGCAGTCATTTTGCGATTGAGCTCACATATAGCTTCTCTGAGCTCGTTTTGACTCTTTGTTAATTCCACTTTCTGATCACATGGTAGAGACTTCCCTCTACGGTAGATAAATCTTCATAATGCATTAATACAAGAATCTGTATCAAGTGAATATGCAACCTCCAGAAGAACTGTTCTACTGGACATGCAAGTGAAAATAACTCTTTAGGGTAGAACGTCCTCGCTTGACATCAGTCGGACCAAAATAATCCACACCAACATGCCAACATGTGTAAATGGTGGGACATTTGGAAAGATTCTTTCAGTGGGGAGGTCTGCCATTTTTTGCTCACCCACCTTTCCTCTCAACAGCCATAGCATTTTCCTATTACATTTCTTGCCACTGAATCAGCATTTGTGATCCAGTATCTTTTCATTAGCTTGGGAGGTACATGATTCTTGCCACTATGACCCAATTGCTCATGAACATGATGGAGTATGAGTTTTGAGATGTGTTGGTCTTTGGCTAAAAGGGTTGGGTGCTTTGTATCCTCATGCATGTGTAGCATGTGTGCTGTTCCTTGCCCCTCCTGGGGCAGCGCTGTGGTTTTTTTCTGTCCCACTGATTGCTGGGCGGTGCCACCTAGCTTTTATATACGGGTCGGGTTCCATCCGCCTCCCTCCCTCTTCTCTTTCAAGGCCACTTGTCCACTGTGGTGGCTTGGCTTGGCTTGGCTTGGCTTGGCTTGGCTTGACTGTGCCCACACTGCAGCGCTGTGTCAGCCATCGTGGAGCACACTCCTTTGTCATCATACAGGTATGCGCACCGCCGTTCTTCCTCCACTTAGTGTGTCATATCGCACAGCAGACACACAGTCCATTCTATTGACACAGTCCTCTGCTGCAGGTTGTGGATCACTATTGCCGTGGGGATCAAGCTGCCCCGCTGGAAGCCCCTTGCGTGGGTTTGTACATCCTCGCGGTTAGTTGGCATTGTCAGTTCTCCCTCCTTGTCCTTTCTTATTGTTCGCCTCCAGGCTAATTATTAATCATCGCCACAGTGTGGACCAGACAGAAGACGGGGAATAATTCTGCTGCTGGCCTGCTGTGATGCCGGTGAGGCCTGTTCAGCGGCTAATTCACCGCCATGGCTCGCTGGACGGCGCTGCTGTTTTGGCTCGCTTGATTGATTCGGCTTTACTGCCTGTTCATTGTTCCTCGGATTTTAATATTATCTGGTTCCCCTGTCGGAGTACCGCTGCGTTGATGCAGCTGTTTTAGTGTTCTTTGCCATTTTGTATATTGATTAATGCAGTTATTTAGTTACTTTGAATATTGAGCTCATTCCATTTGGTTTCTCTTGTATTGCTTTTCTTTGTTTTGTTTGTATTTATTTGAGAATTCTTTGTTATTTGTTTATTGATTAAGGTGTTTTAAGCACGACCAGTTGTACGGTGCAGCCAATTTATTGTTCCTTTTCTCCTTGTGGACAGGTGCTGTAAGATCCAGGCAGTGACCCAATCCCTGGTGGCGGTTTTTCACGTTTCAGTTGTGTGTGTGTGTGCAGTGTCATGGGTGCTAATTTTGTTTCCATCTCCCTCATTGGTTTCGGGCCACCGAGGTAACCCAGCACTGTCCACCTCCCCTCCCTTTTGGCCCCGTACTTACAGTAGGTGCTACAGACAGCATGCATGGATTTTTAACGACCATTGTTCAATAAAGATGTTTATATTGTGAACACTGTCTCTTGCCCCCATGGTGATTTGAACCTGTGTAGCCTTTAGCCTTTCATTACAAAAATTGGTGACTACTTCCTGGGGTGCAATTCCCCAGGTGGTGTTGTTCTGCAACAAAATTTCCTCACTCCCAGACCGCCACTTTGCCACACATGGAAGATCTATTTAATTGTCCTCCAACTCTCAGAAGACCTCCTTCATAAATTGGGTCAAGTTTGTAGATTGTACTCTTTTTTCACTTTAGATTTTCCAGATGTGAGTGTGGCAATCTCAACACGAAATTTTTCACTCTGGCTGAAGTGAATGATGGACATTTCAGCTTCAGACAGGTCATCTACAGATAGTTTTTGGTCTCCAAACGTGGCTTTCAATTTCTGAATCTCCAAAGTGACATTTGGCAATTGACTGCCATCACCACCGGTGCTTGAGGAAGTAAATTGCTTTCTCTTTTGATTTAAAGTAATCAAAATCATCTTAAACTTGAGAATCCAACCTACTGCAACTTTCAATCTTTTCCAACTGGAAAAATGAGTGATCAATTTTTTAGTGGCGTTTACAGTGTCTTCAGTGACTACTGCATTCACTAAGAAATTCCTTTTGACTTCTAGGTCATCAACGATATCTGTATCCACAGGGTGCACTGGCCATTCACTTTCTGCTTCCCACGGTAATTTTGGACTGTCAATCCATCTTCCTTGAACAAAGTGTTCAAATTTCAGCCCCCTAGAGGCGTCATCTGCTGGGTTCTGTGTTGCAGGAATTTATCTCAATTGAGAATGTCTGAAGATTCTCTAATCATTGCTATCCTGTTTGCAACGAATGTTTGGAACCTTTTGTCCTCATTTTTGATGTACTTTAGCACTGATGTACTATCTGTCCAAAACTGCGACTCCTCCAAAGGCAGCCGTAGCTCTGAATGCAGCATCTTATCCACCTTAATAGCAAAAACTGCCGCTGTCAGTTCCAAGCGAGGTATAGTCACTTGTTTTAGCAGAGTGACTCTGGCTTTGCCAAGTCAAAAAGCAGTATGTACTATGTTCTTGTCATTCTGCAACTTGATGTAAGTAACAGTGCCATATGCAGCCTCACTGGCATCAGAGAAATGATGCATTTGAGCAGATGTTATCTGGCCAAAATCATGAGGCTTGAAATTCTCCAGCTTTTCAAGGTCTTCCATCCACTTGTTCCGTTTTGGTTGAAAGGACTGGGGTATTGGCTCATCCCAACCACATTTCAACCCACACAAGTCCTGCAAAATCATCTTTGCCAGGATGGTGAATTTAGCTAAGAAGTACAAAGGGTCGTAGACTGAACTTAACATAGATAACAATCCACGCCTTGTGTTTGGTTTGTTTTTGATGTTAAACTTGAATTTGAAGGTGCCGGTCTAGGTACAGCACTGTAGCCTGAGAGCCCGTTTAACCAGCCTGTACCTGTCTAAATCCAATTCCTTGAAGTTCTTGGATCTATGCTATGGGTTACGGACAGCACTTCACGGCTGTTGCTGAGCCATTTTGTAAGGTTCAAAACCTCCTGACTGGCAGATAGCTTTAAGGTTTTGAACCATGACAATGGCCTCCACTTCTGACAGTAAACTTTTCAGGAGATCATCCACATAAAAATTTCTTTTGACTGTGTCAGCTACTTCTGCTGGACAGTTGTGTGAATAATCATTGGCAGTTTTCCTTAGGGCATAACATGCACAACTAGGAGAGGACATCACTCCAAACAGATAGACAGTCATGTGGTATTGTACAAGCTCCTGCTCAAAGTTTCTTTCTGGCCACCACAAAAACCTAAAAAAATCTTAATGTTCTTCAGCCACTTTTACCTGATTAAACATTAATTGCAGATCAGCCATGACAGCTACGGTTTCTGCCTAAACCGTGACAGAACCCCTAACAATGAGCTGGTCAGATTTGGCCCTTGTAGGAGTTGACTATTTAGTGAGGTCCCTTTAAATTCTGCCCCGCAGTTAAACACTACGTGAAGGTTACCTTTCTGAGGATGAAACACTTCATGGTGCGGGAGATACCAAACTTTCCCCTCAGCATGCTCCAACCAATCCCCTGGAACCTTTTCCGCATATCCCTTTTCAGTGACATCAGACAGGAAATTTGAATATTCCTTGTGAAAACTTTCATCCTTAAGAAGTCTCCCTTTGAGTGACCTGACACGCTGTTTCGCAACAGAAATGTTGTTTGTCATGTTTACATTTCGGTCCTTGAAAGGCAGTTTTATCATGTAATGACTGTTGAAGAAAAATTTTTTGTAGTCAGGTTTAGGGTTTGCTGTCATGGTGTGAGTTTTATTTAAAGTGTGCCGGCAAACTGGTGAACTGACAGACAGCAGGTCTGTGCCTATGAGCTGACCCTGAGCAAATGACTTACAAGTGCCTAGATTAGGAGAAGCAGGTAATACTGAACAAAAGGGATGACAAAAGGGAGACCGAAGGAACAGATGCAGGAAGGGGCACATACTTAATTAGGTTAAGGGAATCAACAAGAAACAAAAGACAGGATGGTTTATTTACATTCAAACATACAGGGTGACAGGATCAAGGGGTCATGTTAGGAGGTGTCAGCAAAGGTAAGTGACACACAGCTGGCATGAACCGATGGATGGTTGATGTACTCAAGAAGTCATCGGACTACTTCAAGAGCAAAGGTTCACACCCGTAGGGGGTAGAAGTTCCTAGACATCACTTAATTTCAATACATTTCTTCATCATGACCATCTTTAATTTGTACTGAATTTTCCATTATTTCAATGAATCTGTTTTCTTCTACTGACATCTCCCCTTTGTCATTGGAAAACATCTCACTGAAATCCTAATTGTATTGATTTATCAATAGCTCTTCGAGGCGGTCAACACCAATCCTATTAACAAGCGCAGTAGTGTGGACATTCTCACACTGTGCTGCACTTTTTCCTTATGGAGGCCCATTAATCACCCAGCCAAGAAGAGTTCTCACAGCGTACGGTCCCTCTCCCCGACTGCTGATCACCTCCCATGGTTCCATTACCTTTGAGGCGTTCGTGCCAATCAACAAATCAATGTCGGCATTGATACGAGGAATGTGCGCATCTTTGAGGTAAGACCATTTGGCCAACTCTTCTTCACTGATTATGTTGTCTGCAGACACCGGAATTTCTTTCTGTGTGAATGTGCTGGGAAGCTGATAATACTGGTTGTCGGCCAGACCAGAAATTTCCAAGCCCTTGACCATGTAACTTGGCACAGTGGTGTTGTGGCTCATAGTATGTATATGAATGCCCGTCCTTTTTCGTTTAATGTTGAATTTCTCTTTTAGACTTTTGGAATAGAAAGTGTCAGTGCTCCCTGGATCCAGGAATGCGTAAGTTTGAACCACTTTGCTTCCTTTTGGACACTTTACCTTGACAGACAAGATTGAAAGAATGCCATTACTGACCCTGGCATCTGTATGACCACATGTGGAGACAACTGTGCCACTTACCGACTGTTCCTTTGACCAATCTTCCTCTTTACTTTTCTCCTTTTTCTCAATATGGATAACACTGGGGTGACTTTGGTTACATACTTTGCAAGATATGCGCTTACTGCAATCCTTGCTCATGTGCCCTGTGCGCAAACCAAAGCACACTCCTTTCTCTTTAAGAAAGTCCAACTTCTCTCGAGGAAATTTCTTTTTCAGTTGTGAACACTGATTGAATGTGTGTCATGTACAATACAAACAGTAAATATTTGAGGTTGTAGGTGGTACACTTTGTGTTTGAGTTTGTACATTTTCTTGTTTGCACTCACAGCTCGTTCATTAGACTTAAAGACAGCAGTTGCAAAACTGTTTCTCTTTGATTGTGACTTTTGCTGAAACTGTACCTTAATTACTTGTGTCTTGTTGCTTCCTTTTGCGCCAACTGGAGTGTCTTGGATATCACCAAAAGTTGGATCAGAAATAATCTTGACTTGATACTTAATGAACTTTACAATGTCCTTAAAGCCAGCCCTGCGACCTTGGGTTTGAAAAATGTTGCATGCTTTCACTCTCCACCGCTCTCTGAGCTTACAAGGAAGCTTCTGTGTTATTATGTCATACTGGCTGGCATATTGAGTTCATCCAAATATTGCAGCTCTTGCACTGCGTCGCAGCACTCAGCTAAGCACTCAACTAAGCTCTGCCTTAACAGTAGGCCACTTAGTTAATTTATTCACATAGACAGCTGTGATTTTCAATTCATCTCCAAAATGTTTGATAAGAAGGTCTTTGGCTGCATCATAGGCTCTGTCTGGTGGCAAATGCTGACAGCTGCAAACCAGTTTTTTAGGCTCCCCTCCCAGTGAATTGTTCCAGGTAGTACAAGCAGTCTTCCTTTTGATTCCACACAATATTCGAAAGCTCTCATAAAGGTCAGAAATTGCAGAGGATCTCCATCAGAACTAGGCACTTCTCTGCGTGGTAGGAATTGAAAACTTTGTGCTTTTGCCAAAAGTGCTGTTGCTTCATTTTGTTTGTGTAACAGACTGTAGAGATCACCATTGCCTTAAGAAGGCGTTACTTGAGCACTGGGATTTACATTCAATTTACATGCCTGTGTTGTGGATGTTTGCTGTGCCTGTGTTTGGGCAGCTGGTTCCATCTTTGGCGTTGCATGATGTTTAAGCTTCAAGTAAGATAACAAGTAAGATGCCATTCCATCTGAACGTTTCCTATGTTTACTTGCAACACTGCTACATGGTGAGGCATTTAACACTGTCAGTTTTGCAGCAGATGCTGCTAGTTGTGTTTTAATTTCCAGTTGTTCCTGTTTCCTTCTTAATTGCTCTGTTTGTACCTCCAAAGCATGCTTTTTCTCAAGTGCAGCAGCACGTGCCATGATCGCAGCCCGTTCTGCCTCCACTTGATGAGGTAAAGATGATGTGGTAGACCTGCAGTGTTTTGAGGAAGTGTTGGATATGACATTAGAAATGCTGTCATGAGGCTCCGCTTGAACTTCCTCAGTCTGAGGTCCCTCAATCACCTCATGAATCTGAGGCTTCAACTTAAGCTCATCATCCTCAGTACCTTCATTGTGACAGCAACTTTCATTGCAACCCAACCATTTGTTTACCTTGGAAACATATTCATTAACAGGGATCATTTTTACCTCAAACCACATTTCATGCTTTTCACACTCATCTGGTGGCATACATTTCAATAAAGATTCATGATTTGCAGCAGCGTCATTACATAGTTTAGTGTATTTATCAAAAGCATTTTTCAACTCTTAAACAAAGATTTTATCACCCATCAAACTAACAATCATCTCCTTGAGACTGGCTGCTTTTTTAATTTGCCTTTTCTTTCTCGCAGGGTTTCAACCTTTGCCAAAATGGCCTTTTGTGTCATTTTAACAGACGCTTTATTACAGAGGGATCTCCCTCCTTTGCCCCTAAATCAACCTGCTTTTCTGTCTAAGTTATGAGCTCAGCCTTGGCTTTGTTCTCCTCTCTCCTCATGATGATGCAAATTAGCAGTCTTTATGCCAATTGCATACACGTGCAACCTTCTACAAATTGCACATGCACACAAACTACTGCAAATTGCAAATACGCTCTGTTCCACTCAGACAATCAACACCAATGCGTTGGATTTTACACGCAAAGTTGTGTACACACATTTACCCGTAACGTTACCATAATGTCCATTAGTGTAGCGCTACACATACCTTGGTGTTGGACGGGTGTGTTGTCTTGGTGTCCCGGTTCCTCTGTTAACAGGCCGCAGCTCCAGCAGCTCCATTTCCAAACGAGAAAAAAAGCCGTTCGACTCAAAAGTGGCCAAATAGCAGCAGGAGCCGCATCCAATGCTGTCTTCACAGCAACGGCCCTGTCCTCATGGCGAAGCGACAGCGTCTCCAACATAGCCCTCAACGAAGATAGTTTTAGACTTAATTGTAATGACCCCTTTGCCTATCAAAACAGGTCACAATGGTTGCTGTTTTGACACGTTACTAAATGACAGATATGTCCACTCCACTGGTTTCAGTTCAGTGAATATTTATTTACTTACAGTGCGATGCGTTCAGTTCACTGGTTTCCAAAATAAAATGCAAAACAAGGCGAAACATTCACTTTCACCTCTGCCAACCAGCAACACCTGAGCCCAATTGTCCCATTGAATATATAGACCTTTGGCCTTTGATAAATTGACTCCCCCAAGTGGTGGGACGTTCAAAGCCACAGCATAAACTCAAATGGCTCTTACACCCTGGTTAAAAACTTTATGGAATCCACTTTGAAAATACCCACGGACTGAGTAAATAACATCACTTTCCACCGCGTTCCACTGGCTTGGACCCCGAGGAGAAAACCGTCCCCATCCTATTAACACGAAATTTGAACATTTCAAGCAGAAAGTGCTCGTGAAGAGCAAAGGACGGGAGCACAAAGGTACGATGTTCGGGATGAATGACCAGTTTCCCAAGGAAATCAACAAGAGGCGCAAAGTCTTATACCCAATCCTGAAGGACCACGGGCAAAAAGGGAAAACAAACTTCTCTTGTTGTGGATAAACTGTATATGATGGCCAACTGTTCCAGGACACTAACATCACCCCATGGCTCTTCTAAATGGATAAGTAGAGTAAAAATAGAAAGCATGAGTTAAATGTGTATGATTAGATATATATATCTTCACCTTGCTGAAAAAAAAGTCTCACACTAGGTGTAAATGATCAACTGTTCACATTTACAAACTTTTAGGACTCTCCCCCTCTATTCCTTTTTTCTTCACCCGTCTCTCTGTCTCTCCATATCCTTTCGTCTCCATACAACTCACTCACCTCTCCCTCCCCACACACACTTACCCTATGTAGCTCCTTTGTTTGTTGTATCGTTGTATACTGTGCTGCCTTTATCCATGACTTCGTTGTTATTTTCCAAGGCTTCGCTGTATATTTATAAGAGATCTCTTGTGTTTTTGTTGTGCCCATCCATCGCCAATAGCCATATATTTACCACACAATATCTCACAATTCTGCCCCACTATATCCTCAACTCAGTGTTGGCTACACTCCACCCACACATAACAACAGACTGCTCACATAAAATCACATGCATATTATTCTCCACATCTATACACGTAAAGACATAACTCCATCTCTCTTTAAGTTGCAGTTAACGCTTGTATCCTGGAACGTACATGGCATTCGCTCACTGGCAAAAAAACTTGCACACCCCCCAATAATGATGATCCAGCCTTCTTCCACACAGTCTTTTCACACATATCTGACTTATTAGTTAATTCAGTAGTTGTTTTTGGAGGTGACTTCAACACAGCCCTAAATCCATCAATAGATAGGCCCAGTTACTCAATACATACAAAACAATTGCAATCAGCCAAAGTAATAAATGAATACATGGAGAATTTTGGACTTGGCGATGGCTGGAGACTCAAAAACCTGTCAAAGAGGGATTATACTTTTTCCTCCCTGGTGCATCAGTCATTTTCAAGAATTGACTTTTTTTTTTATCAAACAATTATATTGCACAAAAAAAAATTACCACCAGAATTCACCCAATTATTATCAGCGACCAGTTTCCTTCAGCCTACAAATTTAATCTAACCTCAAACCACCCCCAACCTGGCGTTTCAACACAGAATTTGACAAGACAGTAGGGAGGGAGTGGGCAAACTTTTTAGAAATAAATGACGCTCCAAACTTATCTCCATCTTTACTTTGGGAAGCTGGGCTGTAATCAGAGGCAAAATGATATCTTACTCATCTTACAAGAAAAAACAGGAACAACAGGCAGAAAAAGACATCGAAGAAAAAATTAAACAACTAACAGAGCAATATACACATAATCAAAGCAACCACTTATGGACTCAACCACAAAATACAAAACTACAACTAGACAATATCTTTTCAAAGAAAACAGAATTTTTACTACAGCAACTAAGATATAACAATTTTGAACACAATAACCTGTGGGCCTGCGTATGGTCCCTGGGTCCGTGGGGGGTGATGGCTGGTTTCTCTGGGTGTGCTGGGCCTGGCCCTGGGGGCTGGGGTGAGTGGGCTCTCCAATAGCTCCCCCTCTCTTCTGCCCCTTCTCCTTCCCTCTCCCCATTTTCCCCCTCCTCTTCCTCCTTCCTCCCTCCCCCGCTCTTGTCTGGAACTGTGCTGGTGTCCTCTCGCAGGAGTTGTCCCTGCTCGTCTTGGCTGGCCGTTGGGGGCCTCTGGCTCGTAATGTGTTACTATTTCAAAGGCAGATCCGATCTCAACTTAACCCCACTGTTTTAACTTAAAAAAGCCTGTTAAAGTTTCCCTTATCCGGCGGCGGGTGGGCCCTCATGTCCCGGGGACCTGGCCCTGTGGGAGCCTGGTGGCTTCGGCAGCCTCTTGGGCATGGTGTCTTGGTTGCTCCTGTGGCCTGGGGTGTTGACTTGGCCCACTACAACCCACTGAGCCTGAGCAATGACTCTGTACACTGGTGAAAGTTTTCCGTACATGTTTGGTGAATGCTTACATGCATGCTGACCTTGATCCATCAGTTCCTGCCAGGACACATCGTAAAGTAACTACTTGCAAAAAAGTGCTGAGTCACTCTTTAAATTCAACACACTGCTAATATCCATTTTTTATTCTACCTCGACTTTTGCCTTGCACTGGGCCATTTCTTACAAACAGGACTCCCACGTTTCTGGTGTCAATACAGTTCCTCTTATACTGGCGCTATCTTGATGTGGGTGTTAAGAGCAACACAGCTATCCCCACTCCACCTCATACTTGTAGCACTGTCTGTCTTCCTCCTCTCTGCTATTTTCAACTTTCTTTTCTTTTCTTTTCTTTTCTTTCCTTTTCTTTTTTCTTTTTTGTTATTATTCATCTATCTATTAATTCATGTAATATCTTTCTCTAGTTTCCACTCACTGTGGTGTAACACTGCCCTCTCTGGCTAACATCAGGAAACTTCATGTAAACTTCATATA
>JAPZDZ010000006.1:193615-235323 GCA_029783805.1 Acanthurus tennentii
CGTGCATTTATTGTTATCGAGGTAAAACTGCCCAATTTATCGTGATATTGATTTGAGGTCATATCGCCCAGCCCTAGCATGAATGAATAAAACAAAACAAAGTTACTCAGAGACTCATGCAGATATGAAACCATCATATTAAACTGTCAACAGATTAACCTAAAAGGGTGTTTGTCTGACAAAGGCTTTAGTTAAGTGGACGATGACAACTACATCTTTACATTATTAAAAGCTGACAGTAGGCCCTAAAAAGTAGATGTGAATAAGTTTGGTTATTGCACTTCAAGGAGCAGCTTGTAGTAGATGCACCCTGAGTTAGTTTACTTTGAATAAACATTTGGACTTTTAGATTTAGCTTAAGTATGCTTTAAAGACAACTGCAAAGTAACATTTTCAATTGAACTTTTTGAGTGACTTTTTAAGTGACCTACAGACAAAGTAAAACTTCAACAGCAACTACTCTCGATGTCTCTCAAAGTGCTTTCCCCCATCTGCACTTTGTGAGGTGACTCAGTCTATAAATGAACTACTCCAGCTCAATCAGTGACCCTGTGGATTTAAGTGGTTTTTGAATAGTCCATGTAGAAGCCACAGGAGAGAAGATAACCCAAGTTGTGCGCAGTCTCTGTTCCTTTTGTACCCACCGGGTCAAAATTACCATCAATCTGGACAGCAGCAGTGCAAGCACGACTGAGCACAAGGTTTCGTTTACAGTACCATGGGCAAACTGCCACACTGTTCAGTTCCTTAGATCCTCAAGTATGGTGATCTACTTACAGTCAGCACAGTTCAGCTCCATTTCTCCGGCCTGATTATCTACAGTCCGATGGTGAATTTTTAATGTGTACTATAATGATCTTAGCAAGTAACAATCACTACTTAGTCCTTGCACAGAAGGTCTGAAGTAGGTCTGAAGTCAAAAACATCGATATAATAATGAGTACAAGTGATTTACAGTGTGTAGATATTTTTGTTCTTTTACTACAGTGACTTTAAGAGAAACTGCTCAGTAATTTTTTATATTTCATTTAAATCTTCATATTCATCTTACAGCACACATTGCACCAGCTAACTGTTAAACAGAACAAAACAATTAGAAAAATTAGGTAATTAAAATCATAATATTCCAAAATTCTCATTCTTTTTTGAGCAAAGTAAAGAAGTAGAAGAAGTCGAAGTAAAGGGGAGACCATAAATGGTTACTTTTAATTTGACAGCACAACTTTGGCTTCTATAGACTTCCACATGTTTGAGAATTCTAACTGATAACCCTGATCAGTAAGAGGTGAAGCTGTAAAGAGATCACTATCTTTGAAAATGCATTTTATAGCCTACCAGTTGACCCAAACCTTTGCATGCCATCTCATTTTAGCCACTAAGGGCGATACAGATATAACCCCCTACCATGGTATATGTAATGTGATACTGCAATTCTACACAGTTTATTGTGATTTGTAAGTGTTTTTGCAATCACATAGGAACTGTTTATAGGTGTAATATAAAAAGACAGGAATCGCTGCTTTGGCTCAGGCAAGAATCATGGAGAAATGCATACTGCCATTAAATAGTTCCGCTGATTGATTGAGTTAAAACATTGGCTTTAATGTTATTAACCTTCAGTTTTTACTACACTCTGTTTTGACTTTTTCCTCTTGGTACTGGATTATTTTGTTTTATTTGATTTCTCAAAGGTTATGAGTAACAATGCTGTTAGTTCTGAGTAAACTTGAGGGAAATTTCAGGTGACAGGTGAAATGACATGCTGTGACATATCAGAGGAGGCCTCTTGACACCTCAGGGGTGGCAAGGAAGTTCAGAGTCTCTCTTCTCCTCTAGTCAGTTTGATTCGGAGGTAAACAATCCATTCATGTCTCTTGTTTCTCTTCTTTAAGGTATTCTGTCTCTGCTAACACACTTCATTTTCCTAAGATTTCTCAACATGGGACTGAAGCAGGGTCACTGTACAGGAAGAACCAGGTGGACCAGGTGAGAGTCCGCATGGGGCCGAAGGTAAGGCGGACAGAAAGAGGTTGGTAGACAAACAACTGACAGCCAGCAGACAGCAGCTCCGGAGGTTTCCATTACCTGAGACACCATGCCCAGCCACTGTCACCTTAGAAGGAACAGCATTCTCAACTTCAGTATGAACCCAGACAGAGACACCAGTTATGCAATATTTAGGATTCTGTCAGAAACATCAATAACAGACGGAATATAGAAAACACATAGTGCTGGCTGTGCTGAGTGATATGACAATGTGATGGTGTCAAATGTACAGACACTGTGACTTGCACTGTGCAGCAACTGCACCACTGCCAGACTATCAGTCACTATTTAAGCAATCACTAATCTCGAGAAGAAGAGTTTTTTCCGATGTGACTCGTCATGGAGAACATCTTTACTTATTACCCAACGTTAGTTAACATATTGCTTATAATGTCCATCAACTGGGTGACATCACACTGTGGAGCAACCTAAAGAATAATAACAGCAAGGAAAAGTCAACAAAACACTAACCAATATTTCCATTTGAAATGTTTTCATTGTGCCTTTTACCATACACATCGACCATTTGGACACAGGGCAACAATCTTGTTTGGACCCACAAAATGTTAACAAAATGTGCAGAGACAGCCAGCAGGGCTGAACACACAATAGGGAGTCAATGAAAACAAAACAGACCCCCACAGGCTAACTCTCATCTCCCAATTGCTCAAACACGCACTCACACATACACACAAAAAGCTGGTAAATACTATCGATTACAGCATGTTCACTGCTGTAACCTCTAGCATTATAACGACTGTCAAGACATTTTACCAAAAAGTAAAGAAAATAATGAGTGCTATTAATCAAATAAGGCACAATAATCTAATTAACTGGGGGTAAAAAGACCCCTCCACAAGTCTTGACAGTTCCTAAATCAAGTGGATGAAAAAGGCTCATTAGGAGAGTCTGATTGAATGTACAGTTGCACTGACTGATCGTAGGGGAAATGTGAGAGAAACGTGAGGTGTAGTATAGCCCTTTGTCCTGTGGCACCTGTGATGGCGCACATATCGGTGCCTGTATACAATGCTGCAGCATTGGTTTACCTGAGCTGTCACATACGTGGGGGGGGGGGTTACATTTCAGGATAAGTGTCAGTGAGCTTTAGAGGTGGATTGCTTGGATTTAGCTCCTGAACCACAACACATATTGTCTTCCTTGTGCTAGATACCACCAAAGAAAAGGCTGTTAAAAGACTAATACTGTATTTAGGGGATAACTTGTAAGCAGGGCTGCAACTAATGATTATTTTTGATATAGATTAATTTATTCTTGATCTTGTCTATGAACTGTTGAAAAATGTTGATAATTTAGATCAGAGTTTTAAAAAATCCAAGTGAATATTTAAGAAAATGTCAACAGTTCAAAAACCAAAAATAATGCATCTGCATTGATATAAAAGAGAAAAGTGAGGAAGAGAAAATGTTCCCATTTAGGGGGCTTTTACCAGACACTGTTCAGAATACTTTTTAAATAAACTGTTAATAATCACGATCATGTCAGATCTATGTATAAATCTACAAAAAAGTTTGGGATTACTATAACAGATTCCTGATTTGTTGTTACATCCACAGTGTATTGCTTGCTGTTGTAATGTTTACTTATGCCAAGTATGATCTGGTTTAATATTCTGTCATTTTACTGTTCTAGGGTGTTTAAATGAACAAAGCTGGTTGTATTCTTAGATTATCATGGATGCTGTCCATGAAGATAAGTAGAATGTTCTGAACCTTTGAGAAACATAAGAAAACGTATTGTGCCACAACAGTATGCACGATCAACAAAGGCAAAAACTAAAAAAGTGGTCTTTCTAGATGCTTATCAGAAAAGAGATATAAATGTTATCATGTGTGTAATCAAATATAATGGATTGGCACAGGGGGTGTATCTGCAGTCAACGCCTCCTGTCTCACACATCACCAACTCTTAACACGGCTGTGGGCAGCTACTACTGTCGCGGACACAAGAGATGGGCAAGTGGGAAACTGTATGTGGTCCAGCCAATCTGCTAAATGAATGATGCTTTCATGTCAAGTAAATGTCAGCTCTGAAGTTCAGACCTTATCAGAAAATGTCAGGGAGAAGGCAGAGTGATCTATCTGAATAAAATCGATAGGACCTTTTAAGTGTCCAGCAGAAACTCACAAACATCAATACTCCTTCCTGAAAACATACTTAACTTATAATCTAAATTTAAATCTCTTCCTTCATCTGAAAGAGACTGGCAGAAACACACAAGCAAAACAATGTAAATAACAATGTTTATATATGCAGTGCAGCTGCAGCAGGAGAGATTAGTGCCAGTGTGCACACACTTTGCCAGTGCCAGTACAGCTACCAGTGGTCACCTGGTTTCTAGTCCTATATGTATGCACTTTAACACTTTTTGTGGTGAATTTTATGGCCCAAATGTATTTTGTCATGTGCTATTACAGCCATCTGTGTAAATGAACTGAGTTATACTGCTTTTAATTTGGGTATTTATTTGAGTATTTGCACTGTGTTTCTGCTGTAAACAAACTACATGTATAAGGGGATTCAACTAGTTTGCATTACTTAGGATAATATATATAAAGGATAAAATAATATTTTTTATTTACTAATTAACTTAGTAGTAACTTAGTTTTTTTTTAAGATTATATTTTTGTATTTTTGTCACCTGTTTTAGTAATGTGCTAGCTAAATCATAACTAGCAAAACAATTACTACACAGGATTCTTGCAGACAGTTCAATTTTAATGTAGGATGACACTAAAAAAAAACTTCTTTCTATTAAAACATTAAACTAAATGCTGCTCTGGGTAATAATGTAGTTATTTTAGTCAGCATTTACTTCCAAATGATAAACAGGAGTAATGACCTTGTACCTGTTTAATGTCAGAATGCTGTCAATCAAAACTAGGAACGGGTCACGAGGGCAAAGCCTTTAGCAGTGTCCCAAAATGCCAGTTTATCCGCCGCACCTGCTCTGCTATCCGTCCCCTTCCTTCGTCTCTTACCTTGTGGATTATGGCACAGCTCCACCACAGGCTGGCATTGCTTCTGAAAGTCTGGAAACACACGCCCGGTAAAACTATCCCCGTCTCGACACACAGCTGAACTCACAGAGTGAACTTTCCCGTTAACTCACATTGCCGTTAACTAACAGCGGTGATGCTGCGAGCCCACGCGGCGGATGACGGTGCTGCGTTCATGACTCCTCCCAAGTTTCTGGTTTGGTCACTGTAAAATTGTAAAAGCGACCCGTTGATGCTGATGATGTTGATCTATGAAATAATAACAATATGCGTTCTTTTACCATCATGCAGTCTGTGGATATAAGCGTGAAACACCTAGATTTCAACAGCACGGTGCGAGCATAATTATCTTACCTATATCTCATCCGAGTTGCTTTGGAAGCACTTGAAGGCTACACAAGCAGGAATTAGTGCGCAACTGCAAAGCTGAAACATTACGGGGCAAGTAGACTATATTGCCTATTCAGCATTAATTGCAGTGCAGGTTTACAATTTTATAAATCCGCTCAAATCGTTTGACCACATCTAAATTGCTGTCACAATACAATATACAGCGTACGGTGTTAGGTCAGTTTCAGGTACCATAGTTTTTTTAAGCCATTAGTTAAAACATATTTGAGGATGTCGGTTTTGGAAAATTAAAATGTCCTGGATAATCATTTGTTTAGTAATAATGTAGTTATAAATTTATTTAATCCATAAAAAAAAGCTAAAACATAATGTTCACAGATTAGAAGCTTACTTTATAATAAACCATCAAGCCTGCAGTATATTTAAGTCAGTTGGGCATCATATTAGAGGTCTTATGTATTAAGTATGCAGTATTAGGATAATAATTAAAAGTTTTTGGTCCAGATCATCTTCTGCTACCTGAAGTATAGTTTGACTAGATTACATTCAATTAATAAATGCACTATAAATATCAGATAACTTTACTTGGTTCAGCAGAATGATCTCCTGTGAAAACTTTATATTGCAAAACAAAAATGTGTTTTTATTTAATGCAAAACAACTTGAAGTACGTACTGGGCAAGAAAATAATCAATAGACAGAATAGAGAAAATCCACATACCCTTCGCTGAAAAAAATGTTTCTTTGTAATAATAATAATAATAATAATAATAATAATAATAATAATAATAATAATAATAGCTTTATTGAAAAGGGAAAAATAGGTTTGAAAGCATGTAGGTATAAATATTGAAAAAAAACGCTTGACATGTGGATAATGAACTGGTTTGATGAGGCTATTTTGGTTGTTTTTCTTTGTTCTTTGTTGTTGTTTTTTGTTGTTTGTTTGTTTTGGGTGAAAAGAGGCTTTATTGAGCATTTCAGATATGTGGACAAATAATGAAACCTATATGACTTGATAATAAAGTGGTCGGAATTTACATATCCTGATCCTATTGTTGAATTAACAAGTAATGAATGAAAACAATTGATGCACTTGAGTTTGTTTGTTTTAAACAAGTTGAGTAAATATGTGTTGTATGTTTTGTTTTGCTCAATGTTCTGTGGTTTTCTGCTTTTTCATAAAAGATGAGTATTTGTATTGAGAAATTTGCATTGATTTCTGCTGTTTTATGAGATTTGCAACTTTTAGGACTGAATGATCCTCCCAAGTAAAACGAACTGTTTACTGTCCTCACAGCAAAGAAACAACCTGACATAAAACAAACCACCAGTGGTAGGTGAGAGTGCACAGATGGTATTTATACTGTATATATATTGCAGATCAGGTTTTTCAGATATATTGCTGCTTGAAAGAAAAAAATTTTAACTATTGAATGAGAAAAAAATGTTTTATTATTGCACAAACCAGTGTGTTATTTTAAAAATAACTTCAAAAGTAGGCAACAGTAACATCACTTAAAATCCACCAACAATCAATCTGCATTATGAAGTAGAGACGATTACTTGCTTGTGATTTAAAATCCAACCCTTACAATAACTAGTTTAGGGAACAAAATTTTTGATTTGACTGATTTGTTGGCAACTTGGTCTGACAATCACTGAGCTGCCAGTGAACAATGTTGGGAAGAAGTTATTCAAGAAGCTGTTCTTCAGTCGGTGGAGGAAGTGGACATATCTCACTCCAGGTCCATAGCCAGAGAACACATGTGACACCTGCAGGCCAACAGAGACACATACAATGAAAAAGAGGAATCCTCACCATCCAATACAGGCAGATCATTATACCTGTCAGGAGCTCTGTAACTCACCTCCTTCCATCTGTGCGAGTTGACGCTGAGGTCCTCAGTGGGGTTGGCAGTGTGCTCTGATATCACTGTGCTTTTGTCTGCACCCAGGAGTTTTACATGCAACTGGTAAATGAAGTCATGCACCTGACTCTCTTCATACCTGACAAAATGGCAAACAATAAGGATTATGCAAGAATGTCATATTATCAAATAAATCAAATATAATCAAACAAACTAACTTTTGGACGTTTCCTCCGAGAAAATTATATTTTCCTTGTAATTAGCGGCAAAGGGTTCAGAGATATTCTTCCTTAGAAAATAATAGGGTTTTTTTGAAAGCTCTGGTTTGGTTTAAATATATTTAACAATTTAAAAAACTAACCAGTAAAAGAAGTAAAAGTAAAAAAAAAAAAAAAAAAGTTGTAATTTCAGTCCTATTACAACCCTGATTCTGAAAACTTACATAAATGTTACATATACATGCACATATATGTAAATGATCATTTGTCATTCATCAATTGTCTCTGTTCCTTTAATATGCTCTCAGTCGAAAACAGTACAAAAAACAGTATATTGAATGTTTTTCGTCATCAGCTTCATTCAGTTCTGCTTTTGCTGAATCTGATGCCAACCAGCAACATTTTGCAACAAGTTAAAACAGAAGCGGCAAAGGACTGGAAGAAAAAAAATGGATAACTTGTCAAAGGCAGTTCATTTTACATGGGCAACTCCAAATCATATTATCTATCTACACAAACACACACTGGACCCTTTTCCATACATAACCCTATTTTGGTATAAGCCTAAATAACACACAGCAGCAAACAAGATAAAGCATCTCAGCTATGTGTGCACCGGCTAAGCTGATAAGACCACAGAGACACAGTAACCACACACACATTTACCCACCAGTCTTGGATGACTATTTCAGGCTGATATTCATCCAGCAGCTCGTCCCACAGGCCCTCAGCCTTTAGGTCAACAACCTGCTCCAGGGAGAACCAGCTGAGGACAAGAAGGCAGACATGATGCTTATACTGTGGGATTAATATTGATTTTTTATTTATTTATTTTACCACACTTATTGTAGATGACAGAATATGCTTACTGGTAATCCATGTCACAACCAGCTACATGGTTACCATCTGATCACCATTAATACACACCTGAATTGAGGCAATTGACAGATCACAGCACCTTCAGGGATGCCACTGGTGTCATAAGGGAGGACTTCCGTGCTTGTGGTCCAGCCGCTGAAGTCACCTACAGATTAGTAAAAACATTAAACGAACTGAAGATTTAGCAAAACCTCGTTTCTTTTTTTTCATTTGCTACCAAATACTCCTGCCTCTTACCATCAGGCTGAAAACGTGGAATTCCGGGCACTTGAGGTAAGTCAGGTTCAGGGGGAGTAGTGTCCTTGCTCAAGCCTGAGAAAAATAAGACAAACAGACTGAAAACAACTGTACATGGTCCCACACCCACCGAAGCCTCTGTAATCCCACTATAAAAAGAATGCATCCTTCTGAAAGGTCACTAGGTGTGCTTCTGTGTAAAAACACAGTTAAGCATAAGTCAGCAACCAAAAATTAAAGGTCATAGCTGTAGTTTGGGACACACCCAGTGTAGTCATGTCTGGTGTCATCCAAGAATCCAACCTTTTAGCATTCATGCCTGTTTCTTACCTAAGTGAACACAGTGATTACTTGAGTTAACAGTGTGAATCCAGTTAGTTTCAGTTATTCCAATATTTCCCCATAGTTTTTTCTGTTTCATATAATATGAACATAGGTACATTGCCAGGTATTAAGACAGAGAAACCTCCCTTTTCGTTCTCCTTGAAAAAAGGGTATCACTGCATTTCCACCTTGCAAATTAGATTAGACAGATTTTCTCTAAAATAATAAAAACATCTGAAAGTTATGCATTTATGACATTGCTTCAGGATTCCATTCAGGTTGTAATAATATGTACACACACTTCTTAAAACATTGTTACATCATATCCTGTTACCTTTTTCCTATTGCACTTCTCATGCAGACATTTCAACGGCTTTGAGATATTTCATCCAAAGTACTTCACTGTTAAATATTTTTAAATGCACTTTTAGATGCTTCTGACACCGAACAAAATTCCACTTGCCACTATTTTATTGGGTTCTCACCTCAATTAATGTAAAAAAAAATGGGCCAGTGGAAAAATGATTCAGTCTAATTACCTTTTCAAAAGAGAAAGGTGTTAAATACTGGAACACGTGTCAGTACGTTTATGACTCTACCTGTGTCTGTGGTTGTCATGTTGCTTATCTGTGCCAATGTACGGACAGACAGTTGTAGTTCCTGTGTGAATCTGAAAGTTTGCATTGAGAGAATAATCTGTAGAGTATATAGGCTGTAATAAATGCAAACTACGTGAACTACGTTACAAGCCACTCAGTTCAGAACATTAACGCTAAACTTGGAAAATAGTGTGAATGAAAGAAGGCTGCTCTGGGACACTAACACTGAGCTTCCTGACACAGGTGAGCTGAAATGTGCACGAACATCTGCATGAACGCTAAACTCGTCTGCAGATGGGCAATATTTAGCTCTGATCCCTCCTCTTCATTACTGCTGCAGATGAAAAGAGTCTCTGGATCAGCACGCAAACAACCCAAACTGCACGAGTCACCCATCTGTCAGTTCTGTCTTACCGAGAGGCGACGGGTTCTTCAGCAAGTTTCTCCCGAGCGGCTTGGCCTCATACACGGCCTTCCAGTCCAGGCTGTCGGGCATCGCTGCGCCCTGCAGACCCCACTCAGTCTCACACTTCTCCTTCCACGCACCGGCAGCCATGGTTCGACCAACTACTACTGATCTGATCCGTCCCGGGAGTTCGTGAGGCTTTTATGCAGTTTTTACGCCGCACCCAAATGTTGCAATAGCGCCAGTCATGCGGCTCCCTGGCCCTCAGAGTCACAGCATATTAGCGCTGATAGAGCAAAGCAGCAAACCGGATTGACAAGAAGAGCTCCGGCTCTTAGGGGCACGCAGATACTTTCAGATAGGGGAGGCACTGAGGTGAAACACGGTAGTGTGGGGCGGACGGGCAAGTACAGGAGGGAAACGGGACGTGGATTTGAAACTGGTACCAAAATAAAACGGGAAGCACATGAACACATCAGGAAGTTAAAAACAGAAAGTGTAGGGAACTTGACATGTCGTACTGACGTTAGATTTGTGCTGGTGCTGTGTGGTTCTAATTCATTTGAGTGTGTGTGTGTGTGTGTGTGTGTGTGTGTGTGTTCATTATGATAGTGACACAGTAGCATTTTATGTCTCTGATCCATTTAAAGCCAAACACACAGAAACACCTGCTTTAAAAACACACATATGTATTTACTGTGTATCCTGCACGTACATTGAGGACGTTAAAGGTTATTTAAGAGCTGCAGGCCTCTTTACCTCAAGTTTGACTGTTAAGCTTAAAATTTAACCAGAGCTGCTTTTTGTTCATATTTGATCAGGTTTGTGAACACATTTTCTGATGTTCCTCAAAATGCAGCAGTTTTGTAAAAAGCCTGGGTGGAGGAGTCTTGAGGAGTCTCTGAAGTATCCCTATGTGTCAAACAGTGAATTTCCCTGTCTTACTCACTTCTTTAATGTACGTTTTTCTTACTCCCCAACATGAGTTTCCACAGTTCACTGCGAGTGCCAAGAGTGAGCACGAGCTTGAGACCTAACAAGAAAATACTGTGTGAACTGGCTGCATACTGTATTCTACACCTGAGCATAAATGTGATATCACTCGCATAACAATCCAGAGACTATAAATCAGACTGAACATAATTTATTTTATTTTCTCTTAATTTACTTCACCACCTAAGCTGCTGCTGATCACTGTGAATAAAAAAGTTTGTCAAAATAGTTCATAAGTTGTATGTGTCATTACATGTGTAGTAGATAAACCACTCCTAAAATGACCTTGTCATCAGGAGTGATGACGCTCTGGCCCTTGTTCTGCACTCGGGGCTTTGTTGGCGTGCTTCTTAACAAGACACCAGGCCACGTACTTTAATTGGATATTCTAATACATTTATTTGATTCAAAAACAAATCAAATGTCCAAATTCAAACTCAAAAAGAACACCGCCAGCCTGCGTTCAAAAACAATGACTCCCTTGTGTGCCACACCTGAACTAATCAGTGGCTCCTTAAATGCGCTCTCCACTCCTCCCGCAGCGCCCCTCTGAAGGCCTTTGGAAAATGGCTCCACCAAGGAGCATGTTTCAGCAAGCTGTTACTGAGTAATCAGGATTACTTTGCAGAGCCAGAATAGATCAGGAGGAAGATGATGATCACATTAAACATTGTAAGCACAGCAGAAAGGAGAGAAGTTCCCCAAAACACATGTACACAAAATTAGTGAAGATCTTGTATTAATTGATTACATGTAAATTGTTTGCATCACAGTAAGTAATTTATTCTAATTGACCACTTATATAGTTTTCCAAGCAAGACAGTTTCTAGTTGTAGACTGCAGAATTCATAAAGCCCACCTTCAAAATGTAAATCATTGAACAGTAAGTGATGGCAGCTTGTCTGCTCACTTTTACTGATTATTTTCCAAGCACTTTGCACTGATAAGGCCTCGCCTTGGTCACGTGACTGTGGAGACACTTCTGCTGGCCTTGCAGTTTTAAGATGGATGCACTGTGTGTTCACTGTACATAGATGAATACTTTAACATAGGATGGGTTTTCAATTGCCTATTTTTTTTAATTTTGAAAAAGTTTTTGTTTTTCTCTTGCTGCATCCATACTATGTACTTTAGCTGTGAAATATCCTGCTGCCATTATCTTTGCTGTTAGCTGCGAGCATTTATCATGATTGCAAATAGCACTTGTCTTGACTGAACCAGTCTCTTTAGCCAAAACTTCTCAGTTTGCTTGTTTATGTTGTATGTTGTTGGTGTGATAAACCTTTGTGATCTACTTCGACAGCTGAGTTGTATGTAGGAGTCCTTTAGACAGTTCAGTGGAAACTGGCCTTTCAGAGAGGCAAAGATGACAGAGAAGGATGGGGTCAACATTACAACAAATACTTGACAAATGTCTCCACCTTGTGGATTTTAGCAGCGCATAAAACAGCAACCAGTAAATGGTAAGACTCTACTCAAAATTCTAAACCACTACTTTCAGTCCAACAACAACCTGTGAGCAACTCACTTCTGAAGTCTAATATGATATCTTGAGTTAGGCTTGAGACTTTAAATATTAGACAGAGAACTTAAATTATAAACTGCGAGCCTGAAGTTTGAAAGATTGTGTTGTAGATGAATGATGCATCATGATGCAGTAGTGTCTCCGGCATCAGAGATGCTCAGCTGAGGGTCACACCTGAAATTCCTTTAGATTCCTCGAATCTTTAAAAAATAAATAAATAAAAATGATATTACTCCCATTACCCTTTACCCGAACCAGGGTCTGTATCCCCACCCCGCTTTTGCTGGTGCAGTTGGTGAGAGGTTGGGGTAGTTGATGATAGGGCTTCTTGTGGTAGCAGAGGCAAAGTAAAGGAGATAGTTGTCTTGGTGTGAGGAGCGGTGATGGCTGGCATTAGGGGAGTGACTCTGGGACACCAGTGATCACTGTCTAGCCTCCTGGAGGTGTCGTGGGATCAACTAGACGAAACACTGGTGAAAGGAGGTTCCCACCTGATGAACCTAAAGACATGTTAGTTATCACTGCTCACTGGTCTATATAGTTAAGTTAATGTCTCTTAGAGTCTGCATGTACAGGACCTAAGGTAATACTGATTCGTTCACTCATCTTTAGGGCACTTGGGGCAGGTTGCAAGGCTGTTGTTAAAGTTAGGGAACTAATCACTGAGTCCGGCCCTTTTTTTGTAGCACAAGTTTCTTGTGTTTACTTCAAACCTTCGAGGAAAATACCTAAATCCTTTCTTATCAAAAATTTGTTGACAAAAGAGTAACAGGTAAACAAAATACTGAAATACACTTAAGCTGACCTTTGACCTTTAAATGCTACTTTAATTTTTTAAAAACACTTTATAAACTGCTGTTTCACTTTGTGCTTTTCCTAAAATAAACTTTATTCCCAAAAAAGCAAAACATTTGAAAATTAACTACAGTTACATGTAAATGTAGTTCATTATGTTTTCCTTATCTTCTTTCTTCATTGTACCTAATGTAGATGAGGATGATGCCCTGTGCTATGTATACTACAGTGTCAAGAACAAAGCTCCCAACTGTGTGAAATCCATAACTTTAGATTGACCACAAACAGTTCTGCATGCTCAGATTGAGGATATTCAGAATACTTTTTAAAATGTATTTTATAACACCTGATGGGTTGCTAAGCTAAACCTGAAGCCCATTAAAGGTCAAAGAATGAATATGAGCCCTTTTGGCTGCTAGTTCATTATAGGAAAGTGTATAGGTTTTAAACACTAGGCTGATGGATGCTTTTTTATTATTTGAACAGCAGATACAGCTTTAATCTTTGTTTTCTTTTGATATGGAGGTTAATAGGTTGTTTGGCTGCCAATGACATAAGAAGGATCCAGAGTCAGTACAGTTCATAGTTGGCAGGAAGCCAGAGAGGCAACAGGGGGCAGCAGATGCTGAGAATGAAAAGTGAACTGCTGCAGGGCAACTCAGGAAACTAGAGTAAAATGGTTTCAAAATGCATTCATACTCCATAAATAAAATTAGTGGGTGTAACAATAGAAAACAATGCCAAAGCTTTGTAAAGTTAAAATGTTGTTTTTTGACTGAGGCCATAGGCAGTGTTGGAAAAATACAAACAGCAAATTCTTAGATTATGTAACAGACTTTCAGTAATATGATAGCAGCTCCCAGTGGTTAGACATTTGTTTGTGGATTGAAATTGTCTAAAAACCATAGTCTGTAAACTAAGAAGTGGACTGAGCCACAGTGATGTTACCCGTTGGAATGTGAAATGCTGTTTTGAAGCCTACATTTGGCATAATGACTGTTGTCATCTTGTTTTTGTGAGCCAGAAGTGACCATATTTGCATAAGAAGGTGGAGCTAGGAAGGAGAAACATTGCTACCAATGACTGAGGCCGGCTAGGAGACTGCTAGCAGCTGCTGTCACTCAGCAGCCACTTCTATTATTATAAAATCTCTTTAACCTTAACATAACAACAAAAAGTGAATAAATAAAGAGACCAAAACCTAGTTTTGCACCAGGCTGTAAACATGTTGGTGTCTGCTGTCAATTTGGGCGTTTTTAGTAGGCATTTTTACTACTTCAGTCCTCTGCAGTCCATCAGTGGCAGAAATAAAGTAATTTTTTGTTGTATCAAAAAAAAATCTTAGCTTACAGTCTTCAAAATACAGTTTACATGAATCATATGAAAACTATGCATGATTGATCAAATTTTTATTTAAAAAAATATTAGCAGCATTTCTTGGAACTATGTGAGAGCTCTGTAGTGCAGACACAGAGACATACAGGCTTTGATCACTTCCCCACCTGGTTTTGTCTGTATGCAGTTGACACATGTCCTCTACCGATGTGCACCTGTGCATTGTGGGATTACTGAACACTGTGTGTTAGAGGTGAATCCAGGCTGATAATTCATAAATTAACTGAAATGAGGAGTAAAGCAACTGAACAAACAGTTTAGCTCTTACAGGAAGGACAGTACAAACATCAGCTCTGCTCCTAGTGGATGAAGATGAGCCCCCTCTAATAATATCACTGCTTTAACTCTGGTTAAAGGGGCAGGCCACTGATTTTACACATAAAGGTCAGTGTACTTGTGGTATGATGAGTAACATCATACACAGCCCGTAACTTTGGTCCTAGGAGCCTGGTGACACAGTGATTTTACTTACAAAGCCAGTGAATGTAACTGGTCAGCCAAATACTAACTTTCTAATCAACAGGCCAAAATGAGTTAGTCACAATGCTTTCATGAATTATTACAGACCCCACTGCCTTACTCGAAAAAACTTTGGCTCACCCTGATGCTGAAGTGAATCCAACTTAGATGCAACCAAAATGAATTAAACAATCTATTGAGTATTAATTCTGAAGGACTGCAAGTTAACATCAGGCATAGATGCTTTACTAGATGCTCCGTTCACTGGTTGAGTCTGTGCTTTTCCTCAGTCTCTGTCTTATAAAAAAAACAAAAAACAGCCAGCAGCAGTGCTGATAGAGCAGATTGTGAACTGTAGTTTACCCTGTAAACAGACTGACCTCTTCAGCTGTCACAGCTGTGTCTTTGGGCTCAAGTGGACACTCGCAGCCCAAAGACTGATCAATCGGCGCATTGTGTCTGCATCTCTGCTGGATGTTGGTTGTACAATCAACTGCAAAAAAACCTTTTGTAATTGAAAAATAATAACAGAAAAAAATTAAATTAAAACGATCTACAGCACATGGTTGCATAAAAAGCACACTAAATTAAATAATTAAATTATCCCCTCCTGTCTCATATCATGAATAAAATCCAGCATACATGCTTACATGCAGCATACATGTCTCCTCAAGTGTCAGCTCTGCCAAAACAGCTTGCCACCGAGTAGTGGTGCAGAGTCACAGTTCAAAGTTCAGATAAATTTAAGTCTATGTGAACCCTTTGCATGGATATACTTTACCAAATGTAAAGTGCCCTGTAATTTTGCTGTGTTTAGGGCTGGTGTGACCAGACTTTTAGTGGTAAAATATCAATCTCTGCCTCTGTTGTTTGATTCTGGCAGTACTTAAAAATGTATCTTCACAAATCCCCTAAATGTATAAAAATGCTAAATGAAATGGCTAGAGTACCTCTTTAAAGGTTAAGACGAGCTAACAGTAATAGTAGAAAAGCTCAAATTACTCACATTCAATGCAGAAACACTATGCTGGTAATAAAAGAATGAACAAATATGAACCAACCTTTTGTCACACAAACTGAGGACAAACCTATGAAGGTGAAACTTACATACTTCACACATAGTTTATACATAGCTTATGTATTCCCCAGGGTTATGGCACAGGGGCAGGTGTGGCTGTATGTTACATTACACAGTACAATGTGTCAGTTGCGGTCATATCACATGTGCAATGATGCACAGTCACATACTGTACTCCAAGCCTCTGGAAACTCAGCCTCTATTCATTCAAATGCACAGATACATATTTGACATACTTGAATAAACATTCTTTCTCTTAAGCACATGGTGTTCATGTTTTTTGTTCTAGTTGTTTAAAGGGCCAGACCGACATGCTTGCAACATGCGACAGCACTTGCAAGACTCACTCTGTAAGGGTTGAAGTGGAAGACAAGTACCATATATATACTTACACTTTACCAACTGTTTTCGCAGGTTACTAGTGTTTAAGTTTGATGAAAAGCCTGAAAATGTATATTTGTAGTAAATCATGCTAAATAGCTAACCTTTTTATTTATAGAAATAATTAAGTTTAGTGAATAAGTTTCCTTTTTGCAGAGGGTTTAAGAGTGTTTAGCCAAAGCTTGAGGATGTCTGGTCAAGTCTAAGATGGACAGAGAACTGACTCGATGAAATTAAATCAGGGTTTCTGGGTGGGCGGGGGCTCCTGTTTGACAGGGTGCAGATGGACCGGCAAGCATGGTATAATTTTAGCCTCCCCCTGACCACGCTATGTACACGTGACTCTGACAGCTTTGGTTTCAACGAAGTAAGACCAACCACACTCAAGAGGCACTGCAACCAGCAAACCACCCCAGACCTGCAAAAGAAGTTCAACTTGCGTGATATCATGAAAAATTTTAGTTTGCATAATCAGCAGACAAGTTTGTTTATTTTTAGCCAGCAGTCGTTGTTTTTCAGCCAGCAAATAAAAGCTTTTTCTATGTACTCAAGCACACATCTCTTCAAACATAATCATTAAGATCATCATTCCCTCAGTTTTAAGTTGTGCCTACGATCTGCATCTCCTGGCTACAGACAGGTGCTGAATTTAATGTGATAGAGAAGCTTTAAAAATAGTCTGCCATAAAGGTGTTATTAATAGAGGCTTGCGTTTTCATTGTAATTGTTGCCAAGCATATAATGATATTTTGCCGATCGTGATTCATTTAAATGATTTTCATAACCAAGGACCTCTCTACTCACTAACAGTGGCAGACTTACATTTTCAACATTCCTGACCAATGTGACGTAATTGTCTCTCACCTAATACTCTCAGTGTAGGACTGCACACAGCTGCAGCCTGACACTGTGCTATTCTGACACAGGTCAGTGCAGTTGGCAAGGATTCCTTTGCAGGGGTCAAGCTGTATATGTTTCATGAGAGTGTTTCGCAAGGCTCCTAACTAATGCTCACTTCCTCTCACACACTCTATGAGATAAGAAGGCAGCAACTGCATTTGTAAAACTCTAAGGTTACAGAAAAATCTGTTCCGTGTAATGAAACCTGTACATTCTGTAACCAAATATTCAATTTATCCCCCAAACAGCTTAATGCAATAAAAACCACCATTTTATTATATAAGCAGAATGTCTTCATCTGGAAAGCGTCCCTCTAGTAATGAGTAAATATTTTAGTGACCTGATAGGGGTTTCAACATCTTGTGAAGCTTGAGAAGAAGGCACATCATCATATCAACACCCTTTTGCATAACTGTTCTAGACTGGCCATATTCAATTGCTCTGGGTAAAACGTCAGCACCTAGCCACTTTATCCGGTGTCTCTACGTATCACACTACATCCCTCTGCAGATTTAGAGTTACTCAAACCCATTGTGAGTTTTGTGTACATATGTGTAAGATTTTTAAATTTTTGGGTCTATATTTTTTTGCAGCAAAATGCAGGCATCTGCAGTATGTTTCAAAACATACACGCAAGGCAATGTGATTGTGTTGCGGTGTGGTGGTGATAGTGTGGTGTGTGGAGTGATAGTAGGAACCTGTACAGAGACAAATTTGGTGGCCTCACATTTGGAGGACAGGCAGCAGACAGCTGTGTAACAGGAGACGGGGTTTCAATTCAGGGCAAGGGCACTGAGACCAGCCAACACTCCATTCACTCACATCTCATTTGGCAACAAATGAAAAAGATACAAAACACAAAATACAGCAGGAGAAGTGTTAGAGAAAATATATGTGCAGACAGCAGAAGTGTAGGCTTGAATGTGTGGTAGGTTTGGGGTGGATATTGGGGAGGGGGTGGGAGTGTTTTATGTACTGGTTGTACAGAGAGGGTGATAATGATATGGGGGATTGGAAGAAGCAGGTGTGAGCCAGTCAGCTGCCAGTCAGAGACAGCTGGGGGCATCCCACAGAGACTGCTCTTTGTTGGGATGCCCCCCTGTTGGAACTGTGTGTGATAACACCCTTATGGATCCCCATTGAAATTTTTGATGCACCTTCAGTATTTCAGTCACCATGAATGCTTTCATCACCAGCTTTCTGTGTGGAGGATGGATTTAGATTGGATTTAGATTTGATTTGTTAAATTAACTTTAACCCCGGGGTGTAGCACAATGAGTTTGGTGTTCTTTAAATACTATGGTGAGAAAATTTGGCAGGTATGATGGATAAGGCTAAAACCATAAGATACCGATAGTGTTTTGGGCTTTTCGTGTAGGAACCTAAATAAATACCGTTTCTTTTTCTGGAAGCCATTGACGAAGACACAAACAGAAGTTCTGAGAATATTGCAGGTTTCATGGAACAAAATCTCTTTCTGCTTCTGGGTGAATCTGCATTGAAGCAATGCTTGAAGTAGCTGTGGAGCAAAAGCATTTGTAAAATAGTGCGACACATTTGAGAGAGTACAATATTAGGGAGGAGAGTTAATGAAGTGAATGTCAAAGATGGCATCATCTTCCATTCATAACATCCTGTCTGACAGTAGGGGTAAGCAAACATTTGGAAAAAACAGCAACAGAAGCAGAAAGTGCAAAGTGTAAAGTTATACAGTGATGCTGCAAAAAGTTTTTTTCTCTTAACTCTGGGCTACAGAGTTGCTTGATGCATCTCTACGGCAACCATGGCTCAAGAAATGTCCTTTTGGTCAAGGTTCGATCCCTGACTGCATGTGTGTCAGTGTAACTCCTGATGCTGTTAGTCTTGGATGACTGACATGTACTGTCAAGCATTTTGAGTGGTTAATAGACTGAGGAAGTGCTTTAAAAACATAGTCCATATACCATGTGGTGATTTTGGCATTTTGTGGATATCGGTTGGAAATAACTCTGTCTCCCATCAGATGAATCGGATAAAATGTTTCTTCGGACAGCATTTCTCCAATAGCACAATTTAAAAAGAACACTGACTCTTTCCAGCCTTAACGCCTGACTCAAGTACCCCTGATCTTCACCACATGCTTGGCAGAGGTTAAGCTCAGCTACAGCTCCATCCAACACCACCCCTCACCCACACTTAGGACACCCTGCTCCCCAATTCCGATCCCCCCACTGTCCAACTGGCGCTATGTATGGGTGGTGGGTGAGGGGTGGTGTGAGCAGACTGAGGGGGGTGTGGTTACAGCTGCAGCACCAGTCTTGGATGACTGAGATGTACATGCTTCCCTTTCACAAACAGTTCAGAGTATCAGTACAGAGCACTGGCCAATGAGGGCGCAGCAGGCACTAAAATGGCCTAGCCAATGGCTGAGTGTCTGCCCGGTATATAAACAGGGAGCAAAGACCTCCAGAGTTGGGTGACCCCTATTTTGGCTGTGGTGAACAGGATCTGATCCCGAGGACTGTTACCTCTGTTCTTGTCTGGTGTGCAGGTAAAGAAATGTCACATAGATGCTTAGTTTTGTGGAGTTTAAGAAGAGGGATACATGAAGGCATGTATGGATTCAAAGAACCATCCATTTATCCATTTAAAATGACAAAACATCTTTTTGGCTGCTTCAATTATGCAAAGAGGAGTTTAGGAGTCTATGATAAATCCAAAAGATGAATGCACAACAATTCTGGGATGTTTGAACCTTTGTAACATGCAACATGTAATGAATTCTGGGGGGAAAAAGAAATCTACTGGGTATCTGTGGTCACTGAATTTTGTAAGTTTAATGAAATTAATTGATAAATGTATGCCTGAATGTGATGTTTTTGCAAAGTAATGGCTGCATTGCTTTTCATGTTGTTAACTTCTGTTGTTATATATGTATATCTATGCTCTCTGCAACTGGTCCTCTCATTTGGACAGAGATTTATGTGGACAGGTGCCTCTCAGTTTTAGGCATGTAAGAGACTGCCTGAAGGCCCAGGATGTCCAGTAATTCTTCTGGCTATTTAAAAATTACATTTTTGAAATGGGTTTTTAAACTTTAAGCTCATATGAACATTGTTCTTAGAAAAGTGAAAATTGCTACAAAAATTTATTCCATTAACCAACATTGCTTATCACCAAAATGCAACACTGCAGTTCACTGCAGATCGCATTTCATGTGATGTCACAAGTGCGTCATTGCACATGTCAGTCTTATAACTCATGTGATCTACCTATTAAGCCAAGATAAAACAAATTACTAAAGGTATAGCATACGGACAGTTAGAGGTAAATAGATCTTGTTAAGCCATTGTGTAATGGAATAGATGGAGGTATTTGCAGCTAGAGTCCTAGCTTCACTATGGTGTCGACCTTAAGTCATGTGCATGTTTGAACCTGTGTGATACAAGGAAAGTGAAGTATTTTTCAAAGATAATACAGATGTAAAACATGACTGGCAAAGACTTCTTCTCACGTATCTATGTGTCAACTTTAACTGGAGAACTGCGGTCGTACACGTGCCAAGAAATTAAAATGATACTTGCATACCAAGAGAACATTTTAAAGAAAGAGTGTACCAGATGCACTGATTCTAAAAATAAACACATGCTCACACATGCTCCTCCCCCCTGCTTCGTTTCAACTGGACATTTGAGCCATCGAGAATTGAGTGTCACTTGTTACCAGGATTCCTCTGCCTATTCCACTTAAACTCTGCAGCTGTCTTAAAGACTCTCCCATAACTCCAACTGCTTAAGATTTTCTTGGGATATTCCGATCACCTTTGCAGACAGTGTCAGATTGAGATGGACTGTTTTTTCACATCCTGAGCCTCTGTTTGAGTGTGCTTATCCTTTGTGTCATTTACTTTGCAGTGTTGAAAGCAATCATGCCTTTCGGAAACACCCACAACAACTTCAAACTCAACTACAAAGTTGAGGAGGAGTACCCCGACCTGTCCAAGCACAACAACCACATGGCCAAGGTCCTGACCAAGGAGCTGTATGGCAAGATGAGGGACAAGCAGACACCCAGTGGCTACACCCTGGATGATGTCATCCAGACTGGTGTTGACAACCCCGGTGAGACCAGACAGACATTTAAATTTAGATGGAGGAATGTTAATATCAATCATAAGATTATTCTGATTCCTAAATCTGCTAGATCAATCAAAACTTCTCATTGGTGAACAGGTCTCAGTCAAAATCCCCAGATCAGCTTGTCTGTGCCCCAACTATCATCATCCTTTCTATCTTCTAACTTCTGCTTTCCCATCTGCCTTAAGGTCACCCCTTCATCATGACTGTTGGCTGCGTCGCTGGTGATGAGGAGTCCTACGAGGTCTTCAAGGATCTGCTCGACCCCGTCATCTCCGACCGTCATGGTGGATACAAGCCCACTGACAAGCACAAGACCGACCTGAACTTCGAGAACCTGAAGGTGCAGTTCCCCATTTTTCAACAAATGATGTGCTATGACGCTCTGAGCTCTACATTTCCTGTCTGTTTTCACTTAGTAATCAAAGATTTGTCATTAGGGTGGTGATGACCTGGACCCCAACTACGTTCTGTCCAGCCGTGTCCGTACTGGCCGCAGCATCAAGGGATTCACCCTGCCCCCCCACAACAGCCGTGGCGAGCGCAGAATCATTGAGAGGCTGTCCGTTGAGGGTATGTCATTTAGTTTGGGTAATGAGGTTGAGCAGTAAACTGGACCTTTTCCAAACAATAGGCTGCTCGCAAGATATGGAGACTGACATTAAGGGCTGAGAGGTGGAATAGAAAGTGATGAACCCAACAAGAAACACTGCTACGCTTGTTCATTCAATGCAAACTCAGAGTAAATTATCAGGTTAACTGATAAAGAACACACACAAAAAAGCTGCTTATTATTTTGAATGAAGATCTACACTAACAAAAGAAAATTCAGTCTTCTAACCAAATGCTTGTCTCCTTAGCTTTGACCAGCCTGGATGGTGAGTTCAAGGGAAAGTACTACCCCCTGAAGTCCATGACTGATGCCGAGCAGGAGCAGCTGATCGCTGATCACTTCCTGTTTGACAAACCCGTCTCTCCCCTGCTGACCTGCGCTGGCATGGCCCGCGACTGGCCTGACGCAAGAGGCATCTGGTAATTATGACCAATAAACTTTAGCAGGCCACCTGTTAGGACACCTTTTAAAACAGTCGGTATGGATTTGCATTTTGTTTCTGTGTCGCCTGTTTGCTTTACTCTATGTCTATCCTTTATAATTATCTCCACCCAGGCACAACGACAACAAGACCTTCCTGGTCTGGGTGAACGAGGAGGATCACCTGCGTGTCATCTCCATGCAGAAGGGCGGCAACATGAGGGAGGTCTTCAGGCGTTTCTGCGTTGGCCTGCAGAAGGTGAACACATTCATAATAGGACAACAAAAGCCATGATTTGATTGAGTGAATGTATTGTGAAATGCCTCTGGATGTTCTTCTGACTCGGCTTCTTTCTTATCTGCCAGATTGAGGAGATCTTCAAGAAGCACAACCACGGCTTCATGTGGAACGAGCATCTCGGCTACATCCTGACCTGCCCCTCCAACCTGGGCACTGGCCTGCGTGGTGGTGTCCATGTCAAGCTGCCCAAGCTGAGCACACACGCCAAGTTCGAGGAGATTCTCACCAGGCTGCGTCTGCAGAAGCGTGGCACAGGTATTAGACCACTCCTTAGCTGGTACACGTGGATCAGCCTGGAAGGTCCATTAGCACTCCTGAACCGACGGTGTGATGTGTAACCTGTGCTTCTCTCTTGTCCTTTGTCCTCTTCAGGTGGTGTGGACACTGCCTCCGTGGGTGGTGTGTTTGACATCTCCAACGCCGACCGTCTGGGCTCCTCCGAGGTGGCGCAGGTCCAGCTGGTGGTTGATGGTGTCAAGCTGATGGTTGAGATGGAGAAGAAGCTGGAGAAGGGAGAGGCCATCGATGGCATGATCCCTGCCCAGAAGTAAAGAGGGACAATCCTTTATTTTTACCGTGACCATTCATGTGCAATGGAGCCAGCTCGCAGAGGAAACAGCCGCTCACCCAGAGACTCTTGACTCTGCTCACCTCTTTTACTTCCTTCCAGTTTTTTTCTTTTCTTTTCTCCGCCCATTTTTTTTCACATTCTCCAGCGTTGTTCGGTAACATCCTGGGATCAGCCTCCACTGAGCCAGGTTCGCCTGGCAGACGTGGCATCAAGTACTTTTTGTTGTGAAAAGTAATGATTGTTTAAGCTGTTCATACTGCCCAATAAAAAAGTGCCCCGTGAAACAACTAAATGATTTTTGGGTGTTTTGTGTTGCAACATCACAAACTGAAAAGAAGTTTTTGAAAGGAACATTAGACCAAGAACAATCCGAGCTTGAAAAGTGCAATATTTACATATTAATATTCAGAGTTTCTTACCTTAAAAAAGTATTTACTAAAATTCAGACAGTGTCACAACTTTAAAAACAACACATCAAATGAAAAAATGCCAACATTAGTGAATTTTATTAATCTTCAGCTCCATGTCCTCCTTTTACTCATATACCACAACCACTCAATCTCATGTTACAGTTTGTTTCTGAGGGGAGGAATTGAACAGTAGAGCAGTGTAAAATTACTCATACAGGTCAAACTGTGTGGGTTCTTCAGTTTCTTTTGCATATAACATCAACTGTTTTCAAGATCAGGTTTGAAATGACAGTGCATGTTAAATACTGAGCTCCCTTGGGCCCTAATACTGTACCATCCACCATCTAAACCTGACAAGTTACACACCGTCTCTGAGCAGGTATACACGTGTTTAATCAACACTTAGGTCAACAAAACTCTTTTCAAGAATTTTTCACAGTAGACTCCAACTTAAGACAAAGTTCATCCATCTTATACTAAGAGAGAGTTGTTTTACACTAAGTTATTTGCTAATAGCCTGTTTAACTTATGGTTTTCACTGAAATTCTTCGCAAACAATCTGTTTGATATTTGCAATCAGGAGACAGTGACACAACGTTTCTATGGCTTGAATGCGACCCAGGGCTTTCAACCTGTCAGGAACTTACTAAGGATCAGTGTAAATTCAAGTTAAAATAGAAACAAACTGCACAATTCATTTCCAATCTAAGTGTCCTTGCTGGATCTAAAATTGAGCCATTTTCTTACATACTGTACATTGTGGTACATTTCACAGCATATCTAAATACTTCTAAGAACTCCGAAACCCCCCTCAGCATACTGAGCCTATCCTCTCATGACCAAGGTGCAGGTAAGTTGCTGCATTTCACCCACACCTTCCTGTTTGTTTTGGTGAAAGGGGGACAGACCTGGTGCTACTTTTAGCACCATTTCTTTATATCAATTCATGTCTAAAAATCCTCAGCATTTCACAAAGCTTCCAATTCTAGATGTGCATCATGTTTCATTTTTTTCCCTAAAACCCAAACTCTGAAGTCATGCAGGATTGCAGGTCGGTTTTGTTCCCCATTGTCACTGACAGAATCTGCTTTAAACTAGAATTACTTCCCTTGCTCTAGCTATAAATAAACCTTGAGCTCTAAGATATATACTATATTCATATATTTTATATACAGCCATCAACTGACTGATATAAATCCTGTTTTTTTAAATGATATTATTCTAAAAAATAAATAAAGTACCTGTGCAAATATCCACAAATTGAAGTGTTTCACATTTAAGACATTGGCGCCCTCCAGTGGCTAGTTCTGGGTATTACCTATACAGGTACACTGGAAGGAGCTGATTCAAGTCAAAGCAAAGTGCATTGAGGTCTATATTACCTAATGCTAATATACACCACAATGAGAAACGTCCAGGGAGAGGACAAGGTCGGTCTCCTGGTGTCCATGTTGGTGTCTGCTCCTCAGCTTTAGGAGGAAGACAGATGGACATCTGTCTCCTCTGCTGGGCTCCATGAAACAGCACACACCAAACAGGACTGAGGGGATGTCATACATGGGTCTACAATGCGAGAGTGTGGATGATGGCTGAGTGTGTCCCTGCAAGAAAACAGGGTCCCAAACAAAGAGCAGAGGAAAGTCAAACGCTTATTGTGATGATAGAAAAAAGTTGGTGGTACATACAAAGGTGGTGGACAGCTCGGTCGACTTCCCTGTCAAATGTAGGGAACTGGGAAGTGTATGATGGACAGGTAAGGAAATGGGGATAAGGAGAGGGGTGTTTTAGGTCACCATGAGCAAAGCCACAACTGAGAGATAGTATTAACAGTAAATCAGCAGCCAAACAACATGATCTCTGTAGCCTACTTAAATATCACAGTACGTTATTTACCAAAAAACAGGGAAGGAGAATAGAAAGCTTTCTCAGTTTTTTTCTGTCTCGCTCTTTTTTGTAATACATTGAATATGTATTGTATGAAGGCGCTGGGGGTTGTTCACTTTAAAGGCAACAGGACTGAAAAAAACCAAAACAAAAAGAAAACACTGTTCACACTGCCTTCATCTTGTCTTTCCGGGTTCACAACACTCTCCCCTGTTCCCCACAGCCCACAGTCTTCCACTCTGGACAGACCAGTTTATAGACTGTGCCACCGAAAGAAGAGGGTGGACGTTTGGGAGTGTACGTTTCTCCATGTATGTGAACGTGAGTGTGTATTCTGAGAGGTTTCGCTGCTTGGCTGATCTGCTTTCGCTGTCTCCCATCAACATACTAAGATGATGGCTCAGGTGAGATCACATGGCACAGAATTGAACCAAAGAATTGCATTGCACTGAAAATAAACCAGACTTTCCAGTATCTTCAGTTATTTTGTGGTGGGACAACTGACAGATTTCCAGGGCAAGGTTTGCACTAAAAACCATGGCTGTCGCTCACTTTTGTTCGAAAGATTTCAACAGTCGAGGGCTTTGAGACAAAACGATGTTTTCATGAGTCTCTGCTGTTGTGTCTTCAGTACAACGCTTTGAGGTAAAGGAGGGATGAAACGGAGCAGGAGGTTGGAAAATCCAAATGCTTTGAACAAGTGATACTGACGATGACCAGTGCTGACAGACAATGAATCCAGCCAATCAGAGTGCAACATGAGTGTATTAAGTCTTTGCAGGCCTCTCTATTCATTCTTGTACAGTGTCAGCATAGAAAAGGTATTCAATGACAACGCTAATATGAAAGCTACATACTATTACACTGTTTAACCAACTCAGCTGTCTTGGGTCCATTTTGTTTGTGGTGTGGGCTCTTAAATGAGGCGTGACAATATTGCACCAAAAATGGCCGACCAAGGGGTTTGTTTCTCACTTAACTTTATCTACATTTTCCATTTTCTGCTTTTCCATGCAGAAAAATTATGTGATCGAGAGGCAACGGCTCCACTAGTTCATGAGGCAGAAGATGTCACTGGCTTCCAGGTCAGCCTCTGATTGGCTGCTTCAAAGGCTTGTCAACCCTGCTCCCACTGACCTTAATCCAGTGCAGTCGTCACTGCTGTATGTACACGAATCAAAGCAATGCAACCCTCTGTGGCTGCTTATCTGAGCACAGAGTCGGACCACCTTCACATTACGAGCATGTTATTGTCCCCAGGTGATGAAACGTCAGCAGGTAATCACATCATCGTTACGGAAAAAAAGAACAGTGTGCGTAAAGGTGACATATAAAAAGAACAATTTTTTTAAAAAAGGACTCGCTGGGAAATGACGTCTGATACACAAAGAGATGATGTTTTCGTAGTGGTGAGAGTGACAGTGGGGAAAACAATGATCAGAGCAATAAATAACAAAATAAAGAGTCATTATGGCTAGAGTAGCAATAAAAAATATTCAACTAGATTCTGTCTGATCCAGGTCCAGTGGGTGCAGTTGCTCAGTTAAGAATTTGGCTGAGCTGGGTGGGGTGATTGGGTAGAGGGGGGTGCTTCAGTCTGTGTGACTTTTCAGGTCAGGTGTGTGTGTGTATTTGTGCATGTGTGTGTGTGTGCATGCGGGGGGGTAGTCATGAAAGAGACAGAAGGAGAAGTCTTGTCTCGGGTCCAGCCCCTCACCCCCTTCTCTGATATTTTTTTTTTTGTCAATTATTTCAACCTACCCCCCTCCCTTTGCACACACACATCAGCACTCCTTCACACAAAAACACACACTGGTACGCAAACACACCCTCCGGTCAAAGTTCAAGGTCCTTGGAGATTTGGGTGGCAATGTCCCGAAAAGCTAGCGGTGCCCCCCAGAGTCGCGTGTAGCGCACCCCGTTAGAAGTCTCGGAGGTGCCTGTGGAAAGATGGCACACCTCGGCCTCGAAAGCCACGCGGCCCCCTGCCACGCCATGTGTGCAGGAGAGCAGAAAGGGGCCGGCATGGTGGACCTGGCAGCCACATCCGAGCGCCGCCTCCCGCAGAGCCAGTACCACCTCCGCAGGGTCCCGCCGCCCTCCGCCTCTCAGATCCCAGCCACGTCCGACGGCCCTGGGCTCGGACGCTTTTTGATACCCAGGTAGATGGCAACTAGGGGCAGGAGGAGAAAATCAGAAAACATTTTCAGGCTGTCTCAAAACTGTAAATATAAACAAGCAATCATTTGTTTTGTAAGTTGGGTCGATGCAGCGGGAACACATGTACTGACCTTGTGACCGCAAATCTCCTGATTCCCTCAGATTCATTTGTGACCCTGTAGGACAAACAGGCAGAGTAAGAGGTAATCCACTCTTACTCCCAACCCACAACTCTCACATGAGCTTGCATTCTGCAGTGGGTATCATACAGTGAGACCAAGCAAGCATCAACAAAGAAAAACACATGATGTGTAAATCAGTGTGTCCTAAACTTACAGCAGTGCACTTTCCCTTTTCGCACTTACAGTTTTAAAGCATGCATGTATAAACGCAGTCCTCAACTACTGATGACTTCTGTGCACAGCTCTACACATTCCCATCCACTCTTCCCAACAACACATGGAATAACAAATGACATTTAACCATCAACTACAAATACAAAAATGAAAACATTCAACTCTATTTCTAAGGGTACATTAATGCAAAGGATTTTAAAAAACAGATAAAGTCAGTCTCTACTGACAATGACACTGATTCTGAAACTAAAATTCCAAAACAACAACCAAATGAATCTTCTTTGATTGCAACCATGCTTGAAACCAAGTGTGTGGGACCTTGACAGTATGAGCATGACGGTCATGCAGACAAGCAATAAGTCACAGACAGAGGTATGAAAAAGTCAGGCAGGCATTCATGGACTTCATGGCAAATTCCCGCGTGACCAGGCAGACAGATGGGGCAGCACAGGCAGACAAGAAAGAAGCGAGAGACATGGGAACTTACTAACTGTTTTTGATCCTTGTGGAAGAGTACAACCCGAGACTGATTTGTTTGAGCCCTGGCGCTTGGACGGGTCAAGGTTGACCCTGATGCCATGACAGGGGAAACAAAGCACAACAAGACAGAGATGGAGAAAAAGAGGAAATATTGTGGGGGAGGGGGGCAAGAGAGAATATAATTGAATCACAGGAGAGCAAGTGGTGGAAAAGAGCGCAGCACAGGAGCTGATTGGCAGGGATAAAGCTGAGGTTTGAAAAGATTAGACATGTGTGATTATGACGAGAGGGAGGGAGAGGGGAGCAGAGGATAATCCAGGGCCACAGAAGGGCTCGCCAAAAGGCCTGGGTGTATAAAATGTTCTGATAAACATGGATCCATACCCAGGCTGTGCTCCAGCTGAAAGGAAGACCTTCCAACGCTACATGATTTCATATCATTCATTAGATTTTCTTGGTTTGATTTCATGTGAATCTTTGCTTATGAAAGCACATCATACATTTGAGTTGATGCTACATGGAGCAAATTATAGGCCTTTTCCAAACACGTGATGCCTTGGCTGGACTCAGTTTGACTCACTGAAGGGATTTTCTTGTCCTTTAAAAGAGGGATACCATATAAAGAGGTGTCTTTGACTGATGACGAGTTTGTCTTAAGTTGAACATTATTTTTTAATTAAGTGTTTTCTATCACACAACTCGACAGACGTTGTTTACGTGTGGCAACAACTGTTTACCTGCTAGCTGTTAGCAAAAAACAGTAATAGCCAGCTGTTTTAAACTTTCTGCCTGTTTCTGCCTGTACTCTTTCTCCTAGCAGTGTTAGTATTTTTTTTCTTTTACTGAAGATTATCTGCAAACAAAGCTCCGCAAACTGGTGATTTACACATTTCATTTTAATTTGAATTTATCATATGAGAGTCCTCCCTTCTTTTGCCACCTTAAATCCCGCACGCTTTGGCCATACTTCAGAGGTGAGCCATGTGAGGACATGTTTTAACTTCTAATACAACTGTGTGAATCAGCACAGCATGATTTCACTTGTTGTGGGCAAAACTGCCTATTGAAAAAATCTATTGTTCTCACTGAAACAGCAGAGCAAGCCTTTAAGCCTTTAACATTTAACTGCAATATTTAAAAGCTTCAGAAGCATGAAATGCAAATATCAGGTCTGTCACTCTCTATCCTATGACCTTCCAAGAAAATAACGACCGGGTTAATCATTACGATTCCCCTTTTGATAGATTAAAAGTTTATGAAATTAAAGTTTTAGCTGACATGGCTTAATAAATAACTACAAACTACAAACAATAAAATTCAGTAATGAACTTGTCAGGTGTGATCAGAAACTTCCCAAACTGCTCCTCTTGATTATAAAACTGTGTATGGAGCATTGAAAGCAGAACTTGCATGAGTAAATATTCCAAGTTACATCACTTGATCATCAGCAGCACTTGAGTTAAAGAGGCTTTTGTCACCAGCGGCATGTATGCTTTAAAAAATTTAACATGGATGTGAAAACCACACTGTGAGTGGGAGGCGTATGGAGCAACAAAATGTTGTTGCAGACAAGAAATTCTCATGTTTCCAAAGTGCTCTGAGTGAGCCTATTGACATGATGGAGGATCCAGTTTGGGTCATTTGTTCACAGTGTTCCCTCAGATGTCAGTATGTCAGAGTAGTACTTGGTGTTAACAGTCTGATCCTGGAAATTCATGGAGCACAACACTGTGAGAGAAAACGGCCAGCATGCTCTTTGTTGTGCTGCTGACCTGGTGCACTTTTTTGGTCGCGGACACAGCAGGCTCCTTCACAGTTTGCTCCCTGGGCCAAAGACGCAGGCACAACTCTAATCACCAGTGATGATCCCTGACATGAACTTTGGGTCACCCTGGTCTTGTTGACGAAGAGAGTCATAGACTCCCACAGGGTGCAGCTTCTGCTCAGAAGTCAGGAGATGTAAAATGTGTCTTTACCAGTGGTCAAAAAAACGTGCGAAACCCAGGTGCTGATGATGATTGGGCAATATAACTTGGAACAATCACTCATGAGAGTTTTTGTTTCACCTGCAAATAACTGAGCAGCACTCTGCGTGCTACAGCAACAGCTGAAGAAGTTCTTGATCACAACTTGTATTAGTTAGGACGTCTTGGGCATTAGGATACCCAGGAAACACTATTTTTGAAAATATCTTTATTAACTTTGTGGCTAACAGTTAAAAAGGAAGACCCTCATGTCTGTGTGCCAAGTATTTATCTACTATCACTGGCCTATTGATTACCCTCAAAGGAATTCAGCTCTGCCTAAAGCTAAAAAAGCACCTTTATAAGGTCGCTCTTTGCTAAATTTGTTCTGACTAAACAGTATAAAACAAAAGTGTACGAATGGATAAAACATACTTCATGCACAGACAAGACAATGTTTTTGATCAATGAATTCAATAAATTCAAATCATGTCTAAGTAAAATAAGATTTTCAGCTGAGTCAGTTAAAAGTGAAAATATTAAATTTGCCCAGGTTGTGCACTCTTCGCTAAAATCTTGAAATTTAAAGTGGAACTAAAAACTTTTAAATTCTGGCCATGACATCAGAGTTCTTGTTGAACTTGTTGACTTGTTATCAGTCTTTCAGAACTGTTAAACTATACCTCGAAAATTTCCTTGAAAAATTAAACCATTTAAAAAAACATAAGGACTGAGCTAATGTGATATTACACTTTCATCACATATTTCATTTCATTTTATAAACACAATATTCTACATTAATCACATTTTCAGTAACACAAGAGTTTAGAGATCAAAATGTAAAAATATGTTGACAGGTGTATTTTCCACTCTATTAAAGGACTGCTCTAGCACACCTATTCAGAAAAGATGTTTACGTTGTTCCTCTCTCGTCGTGATATGCAACATGTGGCATGCATCTACCTGCGAGTGAGTTTCGAGGTCAGCTTGGTGAAGAGGTTGGAGGTCGCCCTGGTGCGGGCGTGCGGCAGAGGGCTGGCGTCATGGTGGGACAAGGTGGGTGAGGTGGGTGGGGCTGAGTACACAGGGGGTCCACGGTCCCTCAGCTGTCCCCCATGAAAGGTGCTGCGGATTGTGGAGCCGCGGGTCAGGCGGCATCTGTCCGAGGAGGAAGAGGAGGAGGCAGCTCCGGCCCCAGCAATACTGAGTGTGGAGGGGGATGCTGCAGGCAGGCGGTGGCCCAGGGAGCTGCAGGCCACCAGAGAAAGGATCTGGATTTTAACCAGTTTTTGGCTTCTTAAAGTGCATATGCAATATATACTTTGTTTAGTTAACTCCCATTTTTAATGCATTTCCCTTAAATGTGTGACGTATTCAAGAGTTTGCTTTTTTTGGTTTAATTGTATCATACACATTAACTCTTGTTGATGACACTGTCATCAGCAACATAATCTGCTATATCTTCAGAGATTGCCCCAGAGATTACACATTTTTATGTCCAACCCAGAAGTTAGCACGACCCTAGTTCCTTTAATAAAACGCCATTGGGAATTTTTGCAGAATTTTGCAATTATTGCGGGAAAAAAGCTCTACTGAGAACAAAAGTTTAAGATACATATGAGTTTTGTAGTTTGAACCCAAATAAACACCTCTATTATATTTTCTAAAGTGTAAATGCTTGGTTTCTCATTGATATATTTTTTGTCATAGCGTTGTCCCTTTTGTAAATGATAAGTCCCTTACACTTGATGTAACCACAGACCTCATTTCAGGTGTCGTAGCCAAAAACCCCATTCAAAGACACACTAACTTTGAGACCAGGGAGCAGGAAGCTAAACAATGTTTGCTAACTTCCAGGTAAAAGCACTCGTTGCTGTCACATTCCATGAAACAATGTCTTTAAGCTAAGTTAGCTTCAAGAGATTTACAACTAATTAGATCAAAAAATTGTCTAGTTTTGTCAGATTATGAGGATGTGGTCATTATCTTTGTAGAACTGTAGAAACTGAACCAGCAAGCGTCCAAGACACAAAATGTTCTAGAAGGTTCTATTTCAGATTTTCACACATCGTCCTGACAACGGAGCAGCTGAAGGTGACAACTGCTTCTTCTTCTTCTTCTTCTTTGAGACAAAATTTCAGACAAAATGATCAGAGCATCCATCTTGCGCCTGCCTTTAGAAGTAATTGTATGGTTTTAGCTTTGATGTCATTGCTTTGACATTCAGATTCATTGGGTATGTGCTGATGTTGCTCCATTAACCATCATTTAAACATCTGTACCGACAGATTTAAGTATTAAAACTCCAACACAAAGTGCTACCTGTTGTCTTTGCCGTTCTGCAGAAGAGAATGTCTGTCAGCACCCGAGCGGTCTGTGCACACATATGTATTCCTGCGTGTCATGGCGCTTCCAGGGATGTTATTCTACAGAGTGGCAGGAAAAAGGTAAGAGGTGGATACATAGGATAGACAGGTATATTACTTTGACAGCTAGTGGAACCAAATTGCCTATGCACACTATCACATTCAGTAAACATGAGGATAATGTCTCATAATATAAATATTAACTAAGTGATACTGTCACTGTTACTAAATACTAGGGTTTAACACAAAGCTACTATCTGTGTCTATTTATTCAACAAAAATGTCCGTTTGGATTTATAATGGAAGTGGGTGGGATGTTGTCAGAAGTTGTCAGAAAGTGGCATGAATCATTTTCTGTGTAAAGTATTTTCTAATGTCTGCATGTGTGAGCTGATCTGCTGACAAAATGTACAAAAAATATATTACCTACATTCTGACCCTGATCTCATTAATAAAGCAAAGTTTCTATTTGAACCTGACCCCAATGTGAGCCTGAGAGACTATTTATTAAAAAATAAAGAAGGGAAAATAAAGAACAGTCTGAACTGATGGACGGATTATAAATGAACACTGTGCTGCTGATGACGTGAGCAGCGGAAATGAATAATAGAAATAAAACAGGTAGAACTTGTGGACATAAAACGAGAAATCACAGTGAATGCGATGTTAGAGTTGTCATATGGAGAAAAAAGGCCATAGAGGCCCACTGAGCTACACTGCATAACTTAATAAAGGCAGTTCTGTGTGTGCTTTCGTGACAGTCTCTGGCCTCAAGGCTTCCCTTCTTCACCTCCTGTCAGCCTGAGCACAGTACCAGTGTACAGTCAAACATCACTGTCATCTGTGACTGAACACTACCTCACATGCTCAGAATAGCTGGTAAAAACAATATTACAGTAAAATTCAACAGCAGAAATGAAATTTGATCCATAAACATTTATTTGAAAATTGATTAAATCTCTGTTGATGTGCAGCTAAGCAGAACTCTGGGCCCCTTTAGTCAAAAGCCTCTAAAAGGCCATTTAAGATGTACAGCATCCTCCATACCCAAAGAGGAAATGTGTCATTTACCGTGGTGGCAGTCATGTCTTTGCGGCGGTCAGGGATCTCAGACTTGTTGGGGTTGTTGGCACTGCTGACCATTGGGCTGGATGGGGGGAGGCTGTGGCTCCCCATCACGCTGCAGCTGGCCTTGCGCGAAGGCATCCGTCCCTCCCGCAGCTCCCGGTCACCCGTGCTGGTCGGGCTCCTTTTGGGATGCATGACGGGCATGGAGGGCCCGCCTTTGTTGTGGAGGACAGCAGAGCACAGACACAGAGACTCATATAAGGAATATTCTGCATAAAGAACAGAGTGTGCAACACATAACCCACCCTAACCCCAGACACTGCCCTGAGAGAGAACCCATGACCCAAAACAACATAAATTGTATTTATTAAAAGATGAAAAAATGTGAGGTTTTTATGCATGTACAGCTGAGAGAGATAAAAAAGAAGTTGGAGAAGAGACTCACAGAAGTCGCTGTGTCTCCGCTGCCTGTGGTAGGTGGAGGCACTGCGCTGGGTCTTGCTATGTGAGGAGGAGGTGGAGGAAGAAGAGGAGCCAGTGGCTGAGGAGTGCTTATTGGTCCCGTTGGTGATGGGGCTGGGTCGTACCCTCGCCAGGGACAGACTGCTAGCTGTGCGAGCCTCACTGGCCTCCTATCAAGACGAGATATTGGATAGAAGAAGCCAGAGTGTCAGACCCAGTACAGTGTTTTAAGAGTTAAAATTGGCAAAGGGAAGGAAGGATGGGTAATTAAATAGGCTAAGGTTTTTTAACCTCCTCACCAAAGTTTTCAACAGTTATTTTGATAAGAAGGGTGGGGTTTAGTTCAAAATAGAATTACTACATGAAGGAGATGATCCAGCCAATTCAGAAAAAAATGCTACCAACATGCTCCCAAAAACACATGACAGAGAAGCATTGGCATATTCCCATGCAGGAGACTGACAAGGGTTACACTTAGCAGACAGTTTCATTTTAAAGAAGCTTTTCTTCAAAGTTACGCAGATTTAATGCACCGCTATAAAATCTAACAACTAATAACTCCTTTGTGCTAAGATGGTGTGATATCTCTCCAATTTACTGATACACACGTGTAAGAAAAAACTGTTCTATGTTTGTAAATTATTAAACATGATCTAATTTAAAATAAGGGTGACACGTTTCTTCTGTATTTCATGAAAATCTGCCTCGATGGACAATATGACAGGGCCAAAGAAACAGAGGAGGATGGTGACAGAGAGAACATTTCAGAGTCGACTGGCTGGATTGAAAACCTAAATTACACAGATAAATATTGTGTAGATCTTCATAACTCACATCGCCTTTGCGGCCCAGCAGTAAGTAGGTGGCGGTGACCTCATTGTACTTCTGATTGAGCAGAGAGTCCTTGATTTCCTCTGGAGTGAAACCCATCCCAACCATCACCTCTGGAGAAGCCAAACAATCACGTATGAAAGGTAAGAAAAGAGGCAGAGAGTTATAACATCCAGTATCGCGGCTACATTGACGAGGTTTGTTAAGGTGAAGACCCCAGAGTACACTCAGGCCCTCAGCCAAGCTGCGGCTCCAGTGACCGAGGGCCAGCTGACTCACCGATGCGAGCTGGATCACTGTAGTCTTCCACAGGTTCTATATGGGGCTTCAGATCGTCCCCCTCATACCCTGTATTTATCCACTTGTCCTTCATGACTTGCTGTAGAAAGAGAAATACAAAAAAGCTTCAGCTGTGTTTGAGTTTACAATGAGGTAAAATGAGCTCATGCGTTTGGCACCTCTCACCTCTAGGGTGCAGCGTTTGGCGGGGTTAAGCACCAGGAATCGGCGAAGGATCCCCTCACAGTCAGTGGACATATAGAAGGGCACGCGGTACTTCCCCCTCAGCACGCGCTCCCTCAGCTCCTGTTGGCCACATCCACCGTGTTCCACACACAGCACATTTAAACTCGACGAGCCAAACGAGTTAAAACTCCAACATCAGTCCATACTACATATTCTTTATGATTTTAGGGCAAATACAAGGAATGTGTCACATTCGACGAAAGAAGACCAGAATCAAGTCCTGAACACTGCAGTTATATGGTATGTATTTGGTATGGTATGTTTTTTGGGGGGGGAATGGTTAAAAACAGCTGGAGAAGCTTGACAGAGTAAATTCTTATTAATCCATTCATAATCACCAGTTGTTTTTTAATCACAACACAGAAAATCACACGACACAGAAGTATTTCCCTCTGAAGGTCTCAGATAAAACCAGTTGGATTGTGATTGTGTCTGTTGCGTAAAACTTAAATCCCCAGGTCCCCCCCTGCAGGCAGAGTGCTGGGGGTGCGTCAGATATGAGAGGGGTTAAATACACATTTGTCTCCACCCTCTGGTGGAGCTCTAGGGGGCCATTCATTGCCATCTGCTGGATTTCAGATAAAAAAACGTTTTTAGTTTTTTTAAACACCAGCTCTACTACACGACTATTCTGCATGTAAACACAGACGAGACAGAGACTCGGTTTTTTTACCACTCATCACCAGGGGCTGACATTTGGAATAAAAATTAAATGATCATCTTTAGGCACTATATTGTTCGTTTCATTGTTTGTTATATCTCTGAGGATATTTGTATGGCAAAAAAGCATAAATAATGTATTAAAACCTTATGAGGAATAAATGTATTTATTTAAATGTACCAAATAATAATAAAGAAAATAATACAAAATATTTTTTTTAAATAATCAGACTGTTGCTTTTTTAATTGTAAGGTTGTCTGAATAAACTACTGAAGGCTTCTGGGTGAAAAGTCTTTTGAGGTTGCCAGGGTCAGCGAACAGACACGGAGGCCAAAGTGCATGAAAAGGATTAAGCCACATTAACAGAATCCTCTTCTCTGATGTGAATACAGACGAATACAAACAGGGACCTCAAAGTCCCGAGACATGGAATCAGACATGCACACAAAACATAGTGTACATTCTGCAACCGTGCACACATACAGACAGCAGTTTCTTTCTGATCATAATTACATGAGACTTGCCAAGTTTCATTCCTGCATTACACACACAGAATACACCACCCACTGGAACTCCATCAATATACTGGCTTATCACTGATATATTGTCACTGCAAATATATCAGCTGATGCAAAAAGCAAAATTGCAGTAATGAAAGATGTGTTTTTATGGTTTGGAAAAACTGATGGTAATACACAGTTTATCCATTGGAGAGAAGTGATAAATGTAAAATGTCCTTTGCTATATCAGCCATAATTCTTTAAAGCCGCTCTAATCAAGATTTTATATGAACAAAGGATCAAATACCTGCGTGTAATGCAGAAACGGGTCACTTATAGTGACAAACCCACAAAGGATCCTCAGACTCTGCTGATCCTTTTGGCTCTGCAGAGCACTTTAACCTGTCTGAGCTCGCTGCTGGAGCATAGCTGAGCAGATAGCATCGCAGGTCTTCACAGGTTTACCCCAACCCTGGAACCTGAGACCCCAATATGGATGCCAGTTTTAAACAAATTTGATTTAAGAAGTCAAAGTTTTTAGGAACTTTGTGCTTACATGTCTATGTATCAGCCAGTGCAATGTTATCAGAGTATTCTCTGCTCTTGAATACTAATGCTGGCCTGAAAATTCTGTATCAGCCTCACTATAGTTTCTTTCTTTCACATTCTTTGTGATTTTTGACTACTTGAATGAAAATATACAGCCACTCTTGTTGGAAATATGCAGTTTGTAGAGAAAAAGTTGTGTTCAAGCAAAACCAGTTAGAAAATAGGAATTCATGTGAATTTTAAACTGGTAGCTAAAACTAAACCAATGTGAAGCAACTATCATGAATAAAATGTCATTTCATTAAATCCCTGCAAAAGCAGAGAGAGAAGGAAAGCTGGGAAAGAGACAAAGGTCTTGGACCACATTCACAACCAGGATGCCCTGTCTTCATGTCACACACTGAGCCACAAAGGATGCCACCACATCCCGGATCTGATTCTGACTTTGTCAAACCACACAAAGGGCAGAAAAGCCTTTATAGCAGTTCTGTCAAATTTTTCTCCTGACCATTGTTACTGCAAAGTGAACTCATCACTTGACCTGATATTTGAAGAAAATAAAACACAGCCACAGAAAATTCTGGTCTGCATGGCACACTTTCAACCGTGTGAGTTTCCTACGGTAAAACAGAAATGTGTAATAGAATTGAACACAAACTGCAGACGGCTGCTGACATAATCAGATTTACACAAAACAAGTTAAAAAGAGAAAATATATTACTTATCACAAACTACCTGCACTGAAACTCAAGGCACTGAACACACATTCACTGTGTATGTGAAAGATAATGTAAGGCTCTTAGCAGCAGCCCTTCACATCTCAGAGTTCGTCTAAACAGGTTGTTGGAACTTTTAATATATGTAAACCCTCCACTATAACCATGGTCTTCTGATACAGCTGCCTCTGAATGTGGCCTGTCAGACAGACGGATGCAGACAGACAAACAGCCCCTCCCCCACATCCACTTGCCTTCAGGTTCTGTCCATCAAAGGGCAGCGAGCCGCTGACCAGTGTGTAGAGGATGACTCCGAGACTCCAGACGTCCACCTCGGGCCCATCGTATTTCTTGCCCTGGAAAAGCTCGGGGGCAGCGTAGGGCGGCGAGCCACAGAACGTGTCCAGCTTGTTGCCCAGCGTGAACTCATTGCTGAAACCGAAGTCTGCGATTTTGATGTTAGCATCGGCATCCAGCAGAAGGTTCTCCGCCTGAGAGACACACACATCATTGCAGAAGAGGAGGAGGCAATAACGGTCAGCAGGGGGGAGAGAGAGGGCAAAGTATGAACGTTTGCGGAGAACAAGGGAGGAGCAGTGGATGGGAAGAAAACAGAGGAATGAGATAGTAGGAGGACACAAGAATGGGAGTTGTGATCCAGAAGAAAGAGAGCAGGACTGAGAGGCAGATGGGGAGGGGGCTGGTGCTTGTGTATTGTCCAACAACATAGATACTGGATATTACTCATACTGTATACGTGTCCCTTGGTGTGTTTGGGAGTGTAATAATCTTTTAAAACAGAAGCAGGCTCTGACTGCCTCCTACATTTCCCAGCTTGGTTAAAAAAAAATCTGCCTCTCCACTCATCAGTGCTTTACTGTGCGATTAAGATGTTAAAGGGCCCCTTTCACAGACACAGATTAAGACTAGTCCCAGATTATAACTTTCTCTTCAGTGTAATCTGTCAGTGAAAGAAATGTCCTAGTCTTGGACTAGCCTTAATCCGCCGTCACTGAAAGCAACCCAAAACATCTTCGGAGCTTTCTCACCTTTAAATCTCTGTGGACAATGTTCTTCGTGTGGCAGTAGTGGACAGCAGAAACAATCTGTGAACAGAAGGAAAACAGGCAAAGCTCAAGTACTGACAATCAAATGCAGTGATTGGTACAATGTGGCCGCCAAAAGGTGGCGTTTTGGTACCTGTCGAAATTTGGCTCTGGCTTCAACCTCCTTCATTCTCCCATGAGACACGAGGTAGTCAAACACTTCCCCTGTGAGAGGGCACAGCAGAAACCAATCAGTCAGCTTATAAAGCCAGAAGCTTTAGAGCCATATTATTATTATGGTTGATCAATTGCCATCACATCAGTTCAGTTATTAATATTTATAAGTGTGTCAGCTTCAACTCTATTGTCCTTGAATTGAAATTTATATTGTAGCCACTTGAAACATAAAGTGCATTAGCCTTAAATGAATGGTATGAATAGTTAAAAATGCTAGTTTTCACTTTTTGAATTACATGAGAATATTGATACCGCTCTCACATCTGTCCACTTAATATGAGGCTGCAGCCGGTTAGCCTATATTAGCATAAAGACAGGAAACGTGGGAAAACAGCCAGCCTTGCTCTGTATTAAGAAAACAAAATCCGCCTACAAGCACAGCCAAAGCTTATCAATGATCACATTTCATCTTGTTCCCTTAACAAAGGACAATACAGCTTTAAAAGGAGAGAAGAACATCTTCCTCTAAAAGATGAAGTGAAAATACTCAGTGCTGATTCTATTACAGCCTTATTTGGTCTATCATCAGCAGCTAATGGTCACAGATATCAGTGCTTATGAGAGCAGCTGCTGTTCAGAGAAACTTATAAAGTAACATTTAGTATACAACTTAACATGAGTCAGAAATATAACTTGGTAAATGTTGCTTCCCCTTGATGGAGGAGAACCAGTCCCCCATCATTCCGAGTGTTTATGCTAAGCTTACCACAAGTGGGGCTAAAAAATATTCTCACTTAACACTCAGCAAACAACATCTCTACCCCTGTGCCATGGAGAGTGTATACTGTGAACACTGTGATATTTTCCACCACACTGACACCCAAATAACAAGAATAACAATATATCATAAAACGAATGCCAAAACATCTCTCAAGGGAACATAACTAAACAAATAAAAATGCACATCTGGGGCTAGTAAGAGATTACAGACCCTCCCTTTCTCCACCCCAAATTAATTCAGAGACTTAACCCTCCTCAGCAAACGATAAAGTACATAACCCCACCACTCACAATAATCTGGTTACAGTCTCTTAGACGTTGTGTTTGAGGAGCTGCCAGATTTGGGAACAGAGCAAGTTTTGTTGTATACCATTATTATGCTCATCTGTATACACTGTATATACAGACAGATAGTACATTTTGGTCTTCACAGGGTTCAGACACAACTACAACTCCTTAATCCCTCCTTATGCCCCCTTCTCCTCCAACCTTAGCTAATTTCTGTATCTGTGACATTCTCCAAGGTTACAGTGAGCAAATGATATGGTTGGGGCTAAAACACAATAAAAAGGGGTTGGAGTCCAAGAGAAAAACAAAGAAAAGGAAGCAGCATCCGTTGCAATGTGCTGGCATCCCTCCTGAACCATGTTTAAAGTCTGTTTGAACGGCAGCATCATTACGGCACAGAGGCTGCTCAGTTATTTATGTTGTGCTTTCATACTCTATTAAGTTTGAATGCAGAACCGTACAACACCTATTAAGGCAGAGTCCACAGTCATATAATGGCGACTACATGGTTCCACAATCTGTCTGGATGGGGAAAGAGTAAATGAACTGTCTGCTGACAGCACATCAGCACAACATAACACTACATTGATTTCACTTAGAACACTCTACATTTTAGTTTATTACAGTAAAGAAAGATGATCTAAAGGAAGGAAACTTCTCCTTGCATCCACTTGATTTTGATTTGTTAAAATAGATTTTTTTAAAAAAAGAAAATCTATTGAAACAAAAGTACATTATAATGGCATGACATAAGCAGTAACATCAGTAGATTTTAGGTATTATCTTTAGAATTTTCACAAGATTATCATTATATCTTTTTTTAAAAGTTGGCTCAAGATGTATGATGCAACTGATTCACCTTTGGAACATTTTAGAGTCAGCTGTATTAAGCAACATAAACAGTACTGGTGAACCTTTTTCTAAATGTCTCCCACACTGGAGGGAATAAGGCTGTGATCTTGAAAGAATACTTAAAAAAATAATGATG
>JAPZDZ010000006.1:235423-248366 GCA_029783805.1 Acanthurus tennentii
CTCACATTATAAATAATAGCACAGCCGTCTGCCTGTCTGTCTTAATACCAAAGAAGCTGCTGCAAATGCTGGGGGGGTGGGGGGGGTGGGGGGGTTTGATCCATATGGCATTGCAGCTTTAGAAAATCCAACTCTGTGACCTCTATACGAGGCCTGCAACATCTCTTGCTACAGTTTGGTCAATGAATGCTCTTAAGCTTATTTCAAACACTATATTCCGTCTGGTCACACACATGGAGAGAAAACATACAGGCATGGACGCATACTCAGACACCAAAACACAAATTCCATTGATATGGAAGTAAATGCCTTACCTATGTTGGGGTGATTTAAGCCTTTCATTATTCGTACTTCCCGAAAGAGCTGGAAAGAAGAAACAAAATTTTAGTGTCTTGATGAGTGTACTTTTGCATTTTCTTTTAATGCTTCTCATTTCAGGCCGATGGTCTTTAATTTCAACAGCTTCAGCCACCACAACATTTGTAATGGTTTCCAGTTTCCAAGTAAAAATCATTTCTTGGAAACAGGCAGTTTGAATCTTTGAATCTCTGTTATTTTTTCACAGTTCTGCCTAAAAAACAAAAGTCCACTGAATCTAAAATATGGATCATCACCAAAATGTTCATTACCAAATGCTTGAAGCTCAACACCAATCTGTCCCCTACATGTTCAAGAAATAAATAAAGTAGGTTGGTAAGACGTTCATGAGCTGGAGAGTTCTTGCTTACATACGCACAAACAGTGATAATCTCATGTTTTTAGGTACAGACACACAGCTGGATGGTGCAGGTTAGGACTAATGTCTGGTGGATGTCCGATCAAGACTTTATATTGGAAAGACATTTTATGAAAAATTGAGTATTTGAAGACCAGCAGAAGAACTAATTACAGAATGCCACATCCATGCTGCTCTTCAGTGATTGACCATACGGCCACCAAACTGTATCCTTTATCTAATAAAAGTATTACCAGATTTAAACATGTAATTGATTACTTTAACAGTTCAATAGACATATAGCTTTTTAAAATCTAAATCCACACTGCAGTAAAAATTCTGCTGTGTGGATTTAAAAAGTGTTACCACAGTTCTGTAACCCTGTCCTCATCTTCCTCTGCCTCAATGCTTCGTTAGCCGCTACTAGCATAACACAATGAATCTGACTGAACTATCAGCCATTTCACTGCATTACAGGCAACTAATGCACCAGGTTTGGACATGGATGGAATATTTCAACCTTTTGAACTCTTTTTGGTTAAACTATTTATTGTAAGCCTGACAGTTTTAAATCAGCGCAGTGCAAGTCTGCATTATAATATTTCAATACACCTTTTTATTGATGAAGGGAGCTTAAAAGGTTAATTAAATGGCTTTCTGCCCGGAAGTTTATCATATAGACTTTACATCATATTAATGTGCAAATTCAAAGTGCTGCTGAATTCAAGCTAAACAGGAGAGACTGGGGTTGGACCAGTATGAGCAGACAATTTTATACTTTTGTCCTAAAAATAACAGCATTACTTTTGGTTTCTGATATTGGTCCAAATGAGAAGTTGTGAGGGTGACAACAACCAGCAAAACCTCCTCACCAATAAAAACAACAACAACAAATGGCCCACACACAAATGTGATGAATCTGAAGCCAAAAACAGACCCATCTCCTACTCTCTGCTCAAACACTCCTCAATGCGTTTGATACCAGTATGTCTACTCTGGGGGATATATTTGTACACTCTGTCAAAGCAGAGCAGGGGATTAAATTTGAGCCAGCTCCCCTGGTTTCATGCATAGAGCAGTAAACTACCTCCTCAAAAGGCCGTTGTGGAAAACTAGTGTCTTTCGTCCAAACATTCAACTCCAATCAGAAAAAAAAGATGGCACGATAAGCTTTTCCATCCTCTTTTCTCAATCCTCCCTCTCCTATTTTCCTATGTATTTCCCTCCATTCCCTCCTCTTTCATTCAGTTCCTCTAGCAGTTCCCTCAACGTCACTGTTTCCATAGCGACCCAGGTATTAAGCCCAGGCCCTTTCCCAGCTTCTCCAGCGGTGCCAGAGGGAATCTTGGGATACATAGTGCCGAAGCGTCTCATCAACCAGGCGTCCCATTAATTCCCTGCTCGTCACAGCGGGGCTGAGCGGTCAGATCCGTCAAAACAATAAACAATCCCCTGGCAACATGTTCGACCCCGGTCATCGTTAATGACCGCAAATAAATAGCAATCCCACGATAAAGCTGACAGGGCTGGACACACATGCTCTGTGGCAACACCGCTTCCAGCATTGATGACAAATCTCGCAGATAAAGGCATTAAAATTTACATTTCAGTACACTGCAACATACTTTTCAAAAGGGACTAAAGCTAATTCATAAATGACACACATTTTGTTTCCAGCCGTCCTCCAACATCAATGAAGCCTCCTCCTGTAATCTGCTATTTCCTCTTATAAGAAATCCTTCTTCATGGATGTTGAGGTTTGATTTTCTCATCTGTGATTTCACTTCCCTCTTCTTTCCTTCCTTCCTCCCCCTCTTTTGCCCACCCCTGTACAATACATCTCCCTCTTTCCTTCTCCCCTCTACATACATTACCGGCCAGATTATGCTAATATGGGCTCTTTCATGTCTTCAGTGCTAAGGATTTTTTTTAGCCCACGGGTATGTAAAGAAGCCTGCTATCATCACCAGCCAATTGTAAAGTATTCTCTCCAATCAGCGGCCAATCCTTCGCCTCTCTTCTCAATCCTGTCCTAAATGTTGCACCATTGTCTGTCAAAGCAGCCAATCTGGTCCAAGAAAAGCAGCAGGCAGGAGGATGGGATAACATACAAATTGGGATTACTGTCCCTGTAGAGCATTCAATATTCTAGCCAGGTAAGGAATGGAAAATCCATTTTCTGTCATGACATAAGCACCAAAAATATGAAGAGTCAAAATATCAGGATTACAGAAAGCCAGTGATCAAAGGGCCATCGGGCGGCTATGGGAGAAGAAAACAATGAGAGCTTGCACTTTCGCACTACAGTTTTAATCATTCTGTAACAAGCCAAGGTCGTTGCTGGTGCATTCTAAATATATAGACAGAGGAAGAGATTATACTTAACGTAGAGTTTAACTAAGAGAGAATCAATATATTCAAAATGATTATATTCTTTAGTCACTATCTATCCTGAACAAATCCCATTGGCCAGTTTAACAATGTTGTTACCAGTAAAGGGATGCAAAGCAACAATTCCAGGGGCCCAAAACGTTTCCAGTAGGCAAAAATCTTTGAGGGGGACCCAGAAATCCAACTATGCTCCTGCTACTTCGATCCTTCATCTCACACAAAGCAACACTGGTTATACTAGACATCTTCCAGTCAAACTAAATTGCACACACTGCACACATATAAAGAACAATTATTTCATCCCTGATTTGATCCTTCTGCTCTGCTCACTTCTTGCCCACAGGCAGAAGGCCTCATGCAGTCCGAGGGAGGTGGAAGAGATAAGAGAGAGGGAGGGGCAGGCTAACTGAGGGAGACACTTTGGCCTGTATGTGCATATAAGCAGCATCATTGGCAAATATGGGTTAATTCAATGGTTGTCTGCATCTTCTGCCTATGTGCTTTTATTCACATGGATTCCTTCTCTGTGACATCTTTACCTGACTGTATGGGATCCAGCTGCAAACCAGACGGAGCAGAAAAGCTCTTGAGTGGTGTGTTTGGGAGAAAAGATGAAAATATCTAAGCATGTAACCATGACATGATCAAGAGGCCTACTCGTCAGCCATGTTGTGCCTGGATATCCACCAGACCTGGTCTCCTGCTCCAGATGCCACCATGGTTACTCCTGAATCAGAGTAAGGGTTTGTTTGTGCCACACTGAGTTTGTCCTTGATAGCTGGCAAAACCACAGTATCCACTGCTCTACCTTTGACTTTCATGCAAAGCAAACCTCGATCGTCCACCATTCAGGCTCAGCACTCAACACGCTGACCAGCAGGAAAAAAGAAGCCAGTCCATCTCAGCCCTGTTTGTGACAAACACCTCTCACAAACTGCCACCAAAGCCAACATCACTGACCACAGAACAGCTACAAAAGCATTGTGGTTTTCTTAGTTATCCACAGTGTTGTCCATTCAGGGGAAGACAAATTAAGAACACACACATTAAAAAGGATGGGTCGGGTGACCGCGGTTTATGAGATGAGTCACCCCCCTCTCAGGGCAGTGATTAGCCCAGAGAGAGAGAGGAGAGATGATCTCTGGAGCAGAGGTCTCCTCTCGCTCCCATCCAGTCCCTAGCACCTGCCAAACAGCATCACATCCCATGCACCCTCTCTCTATCAGCTGCTCTCTCAGTCCTGGCCCCTCTGAAGAGGAAGCAGCTGAGGATAAACCTGAACCTCTCAGTCCCCAACGGCATACCAGTATTTGGTCAAATTACATCAATGCCACCAAAGCATCCACATTTCTGTTGCATGGCCGCTGTTTATGCAGACAGAAAGTGTTAGACAGGGCCTCATGTCTGTGTCTCATTTTGTTAATTAGTACATGATGTACATTCTCCTCTACAAACCATCCATCAGTATGAAGAGGAAAAACTCACCTTTTGTAGGCTGGTTGGGTTCAACTGAGTTTTGTCAATGATTTTTATTGCAACCTGAAAGAGACATCAAGGACATTTTTGGTGAGGAAAAGCAAACACATCACCATTAGATTTAACCTTTGGTTAGAACAGCCTCCATGTTGCTCAGAAGCCTTTCCCACTGATGTCACTGACACGTCTGTCTACCTGTTTTACAGTTTACAGTCCCAGCTCAGTCTAATACAAATAACATCTATTTTTCAGCACTACATTCAATAACACCATCCTTTGTAAAATGTTTATTCTTAATAGCAACCAGCTTTATTACTAATAAATATGAACTAAAGCTCTGTCAGTCAGTCACAATCAATTTTTAATAACATTTGGGGTTGCCACGTTGTGAAAGATCATCCTTTCTCTTCAGTACGGCTGTTATAAATGTTGGTGAGCCATTAAGATGACAGTAAGTGGTCACATGGTCCAATCGGTCAAAAACCCTTGCATCTCAAAAGTTGTTCTTAATGGTTTCTAACCAGCCTATAAAAAGCTTTATTGAAAGACTTATTAAACATTCAAAAAGCTATTAGTTACAATATATCGACCTTTTATAAAGTGTGCCTTATCATAGGGTGGAATACATTCAAGCCATCATACAGCACTCAGTGTTTAAATCTTGTCATTCTTAAGGTAACTAAACACAAGTCTAACTCTTATCTATTGAATTCACAGTTTCCCTGGTTCCTTAAACACACCGTGATGTTTATACAGAATATTAAATCAGTCTATGAGCATGATGTTATTTGACTCATACACATTAGTTGAAAAGAGAAATTAATATTAGAAGAGATTCAATTAGAAGACAGCACGACCATTTTACATTTACTTCCTTAAAACTATGGTGAGAAATGTGATGATGCAGACTCGGGATCTGACCGGGTCCCATTTTAAGGACACCATCATCAGCTGAGCACTGCCTAACATCATTACGCAAACCTTAGCTTATCCTCATCATCTACTCATCCATCTTCTCCTTCTCCTCCCACCCTGGACCCCTGCTGCCCGCTGTCTCACCTCCTTGCCCGTCAGGATGTGGCGGGCCAGCTTGACCTTGGCGAAGTTTCCCTTGCCAATGGTCTTCAGCAGACGGTAGTTGCCAATGTGAGGCTGCTCATCGGAGCAGGAGGCGATGGAGTTCCTGCACCGGGCTCCCAGCGAGCGGCTGGACTGGCTGGTGGACTTGTCTGAGCGGCTGGCCCCCAGCGACACATGCTGGAAGACAAGGATGGGGAGTTACTCATTGTGCCAACACCAATATCACAAAGCAGCAAAAGCAGGTAAAGGGACCTCCAGGATTGCCTGTATCCATGGAGCACTGATGGTCTCCAGAAACAAAGTGATCTGGGTCAGCTGCTTCTGTCTCTGCATGCTGGTTATGAACTGAGCTCACCCAAAGATATGAAGACAACAATGTATGATGATTTCAGGCAGCAACTAATCTGTTTTAAAGGCAAAGATAAGGAGCTCCCTGTCATGCTGTGTCATTGCTCACTCTGAGTATCTGCTGTGTGGTGAATGTCACTCAGCAGCTAGCCTAACTGTTACATGAGTACATGTCAACGGCAAACTGAACAGGTAAATGTGCTCACAAAAAGCAATCCAGCTTTTCTTCAGTGTACTGACATATGGTAAAAGGGACACGTCTGTGTATTACAAAAGTCAGTTCCCCAGATGAAGAAGTGATGCTGAGCTGAGTTACATGTGAATACATGCCCATCGTTTCTGGGTTAACAGCTGTTGTCCAACACATGAACCCTTGAACATGTTATTTCCATACTGGCCACAGTTTCATCTTCTTTAGAGCTCTACTGCTGGACTGCTGTCAGGTATCTATATGGAACATAACAGGGTATAAAGCCAAGACTTCGACTGTAGTCTGAGGCAGCCCTGACGCTTTCACAGCCCTGACAAATGTTAGCAATGTTGCTGCTGTTGCTGCTGCATGTTACCACCTTGATTCTGGATCTCAGTGCTTCAGAGCATTGTTGTGCAGCGTTGATAGAGTGCAACGCTTGAGTCACAGATAATTTTCAGCCAGGAAGCAGAGCAGAAGAAAAAGGGAGGACAACAATGTGCATTTACACTAACAAAAGCTGGATGTATTACAGTATGGGCAGCTTCTTGTCATGCGACAAATCAAGCAAAGGGACAGAGGAGGAAAACCAGAGAATAGATGGTGGGGGGAGGAAAACAAAAGGCAACACCAGGAGAGAGATAAACCAGGATATCTGATGGAAAAGGGGCAGGAAAGGAGGCAAGCAGAGACAGGGTAACCAGTGGAGTAAGGAATACGGGAGGAAGGAGTAAAAAAAGGGAGCAGATGCCGGCACAGTGGTCTCTGGCCAGTCCCAGGCCCTGAGGCATCACACTTCCATCCCCCCAGCATGTCATCTTGCTCTCAGCTTCACACACATACACATACAAACACAACCATGCAGCCTCAAGCCCCACCTTCAGACACTCCCTCCTTCCCATGCCTCCATTCCCGTTCTCACGCCCCACCTAGAGTCAATTTGGACCACCTCTCTAATCTACAATCTAGACACAGGCGAGACAAGTTCCAACCAACAGGACTCGAGGCAAACACAGCAAGCAGCAGAGTACATTAATCCACTGACTGCAAGGCACACATCAAGCCAAGCCTCACCTGTGCCAATATTGCAACACAACATTTCACACAGTCAATTCACTCATCTGTCATCATCGCTTAATTGTAGAGTGATGAAGGCAGATCGGGATCCATTCTAATGAAAGGAAAGGAACTGCATTCAGAATCACTCATGCACCTCCTGAACTCACACATTTATGCTCATCATCCAGTCACACACTCACACACACATATTCTGGCTTAACCATCCCTCTGTAACGAAAGCTCAGCTAACAAACAGATAGGGAGACTCTTGCCAGAAGTGTTTAGGGCAGAGAAATGACATAATGCAATGTCAATCAGTCATGTCACCATTTTGATATGCACTAACAGGGAGCACAGATAGCTAGCCTGATAGATACTGAGAAGCAATTAATATGCATAACCTCTTACATTCCGTGTGTCCCACATGAATACATTTCACATGAACGCTTCTTTCTCTCCAGCAGGCCGCTACTGTTTTCCACTGTACTGAATGTATGGCGCTGTCTGACACCCACTGGCTCTGGGGTTGGGCGCTTTGTAGGCTGCGCAGCAATGGACTGCACATCATTTTACGCAGTAATCCCCTCGCTTCATGCGAACAACCCAGATATTCTCTATACATTTGTGACGGCTTTCTGTGCTCTCGTCCCACCCATCCGATTTCTGGGGAATACACGCGCACACACACATATACACGCACGCACACACACACGCACACAGATACAGTCAGCAGCAGCAGAAGCAGCAAGGAGCAGGCTATAATGTGACATCACTATCTCTCCACAGCCCTTATAATAAGATGTGACGGCTGGTTTTCAGGCTTTCTGCGCATATCCGCTGAGTGTTATCGTATGCGGATGGACTCATTCCGGGCTGTTTGCCTGCCATCAGCTCTTTCTCTGCGCAGACACTCAAGGTTAGCCCATTTTGAGAGAGACTGTTCTGCTAAAATATCCTTCCAATATCACCTCCAGAGTCCTTTCATCTAATGAGGAAAAATAGCAGCATCTATGACCCCCATCTACAGTGTGAACGAACCCTGTGAAAGCCAAGGGCCACATTTATGGAGAGATGTCTTTTAGGGATGCACGCTTTATCTTTATGCATGCACACAAATAGAGGCTATAGACTGTAATTGCACTTACATGGTCTCCAGTACTCCTGTCGTTTCCAGACGGTAATGCAGACCGAGAAGACATGTTGTTTTCTTTCTTCTTTTTCCCTGAGTAAGAATCACGGTGTGTAGCGCGGATGATATTTACAGGCTCCACAGACAGAATAACATCCGCAGATGTGACCCGCCGTCCCAAATCAATCTGCCTCTTCTTCAACCGGCCGAGCCGCGGTCGAGAGGAGACCTCTGCCTATCATGGCAGCAATGGGTATCTGGAGGGGGGTGTCCTCAAACAAGCTGCATTTTTCCACCATGCACTTTGCAGAAATACGGCCGATCAACGATGCAGCAAATGCAATGCAATGCAAACCCCGAGCATCGAATAAGTGCTAAAATGCGGTGATGTTTGGCCGGAGCCCAGCGTCTCTGTGGCGACTCTCCACCCCCTGCCTCATTTCGCCATACAAAACAAACACGGCTCCCTCTGGATGTGTGTCATCTCCGTTTGTCCTAATACTGACCGATGGAATCTCTCACTTTAACCCCGCGACGCCAATGCAACCCGCTCCCCTTTGCAGCGGCGTCGCTCGCAGAAAAACACAGCTTACGGTGCAGCGGGGAACAAGGCCGGAATTTTCAGAAATCGGCATTCCCGGTCGGTGAGATGCGCACCACCATCAATCTCAAAAGAATGCAGAGAGGCTTGAGTTCCGGTTCTTGGTTTTGTAGTAAAAGCCTGCATGAATCAACAATAATTCATTTTGATACACACTATTAAATAAAAGCTAAGGACTTGTTTCAGTGTTTGCATTTCGAAGACTTCACCTTGTGGTGCAGTTGAACCTTTCATACTTAATACTTGTGCTCGGTGTTTCTGTTTTTTGCTCACCCTATTTCTATCAATTCGTGTAAATTTAATTAAAGAAATATTTCGTCTGGTAAAATAATTATACTAAAAGGTCACCCTTTTTAAATATTGCGCTAATTATATCAAAATGAGGTAAAAATTGCGGCAATAAGCCAAAGAAAAATCAAATAATATGTGGAAGGACGAAAATGAAATAACTTGAAATGTACCGATAAAAAAAAATGTAGAGACCTAAAGATGATACACTACTGATTCATTCTTTGCGAGCACCCCAAGCACATTCAAATGGCCACTGAGTCAGTGGGCCATGTGGGACTTAAAAAGTCACTGAGGCGAGGTCAATTCTTTTCTTCTGCATATGAAGAAAAGAGGTGATCGACTACAGTGTAGTGTGTATAGTAATAAAAAAATAGTTATGTGTCAGTTTGTATGTTTTTTGTTGTTTTGGTAATATGTGATTTTGTTTATCATACTTCCAGAAGGGTTTGAGGTCGAATGCAAAAGATGTCTAATGTTCTTGAGTTACCTGTGAAAACGTAATGTCGGTCACAGGGCAACAAAAAAACTTACTTACAAAAATATTACATCTTAGTCATTTTGTGAATGGTTTTTGTGTGTTAACCTGCCTTTTACTTCATGAATGCATGAAGAGGTGCGTCCGTGATCGCAAGAAGAATTCAGCGGGTAGGCACAGAGGACAAATGGATCAGTCCGAATTCCTCCGCTTTTTGAACTTTTATTTTGAAAAAAATCCTAATTCTTCCGGTCGGATCAGTCTGACCAAATTACACTTGACGCAGCTGAGATGCGCCACATCAGAGATGCTTACAGGTCCACACATACAGCAACCCACTGCCGGTCTTACCAGCGTAGATTGTACGTAAATTAGCATAAACTCTCCAAAGATGGCTGAAATACAGAGTCTCGTTGTCCAATTCTCAGATTCATTTGAGTATTTTCCACTCATGTATGATCTGGTGTACAGTGCTTTTGTGGCAGTGGCCTGCACAGGCAGAGGAGCAGTCTGGACTTGGGCGCAGAGGTGCTTTAGATAAAGCAAGTCATTTCAAAAGACTGAGATATCACTTCAAAATAAACCTCCAAAACACTGTTTATTTCATGAAAACAAATCTTTCTAAATACTTGGTAGTACGAGTGGAAAAAATGTTGTGGTGGCTATTTGGCACATAACAGATTATCAGGACATCATCATTCAGAGTGAATACTGTCCAACCAGCTTACACGATTTTTATGATAAACTCTATCTTCCTCTCAGCACATGGAAAACTGCATGTACATGTGCAACTATTGAAGAGCCTTTTTATTTCAGGAAAAAAACAGGAGCAGCATTGCCTCCCATCCACTCTTCCTCAGCTCCTGAAATGCTAACATTTCCATAGATATTTTGTCTTCACTCTGTCCATGACATGTTGTCTGCGGTACCCAAGACTAATGGCCCTTATTGACTTCCTGAGGTCACCTCTGGGGTTTCTAGAGAGACGAGAGGTGCACACATCACAACTTGATGTGTGTGCTGCTATGATGGAGTGGTTGGAAGTGGTTGGTCTCCTTTGGCTCTGTGATCACATCACTGTCACAGTCCGTCTCCCTGTTATTCTTTACCACCCAGAGCTTCAGTGCTAGTCTGCATTTATCCACCACCCTCATACCTACTCTCCTCCATTCGACTACATCCGCTCTAGAGATACTTAATCAGATAGTTCACCAGGGTTTGAGAGCCCCCATCTCCCTGGTCTATAACTTTATCCATTTCTCCATCCGTCAGTTCTTCTCCCATTCCTGCAATGGCCAGTAAATCATCTGTTCCTAAGTATGTTCCTGTGTCAGAGTCTCCCAGCTCTCCTGGTCCTGAATATGAGGCAACAAACATCTCCTCAGTTTTCTGAGTCCTCGGCCCATTAACTCCTCGATTGTGTCTGGATCTATGATGCCTCGTCTGATCCTGAACCTGTTCTGAATCTGATGTCTTTCACGTTCCTTAGTCTGAATCATCTGACATCTATCCTGTTCCCGAGTCTGAATTGGCCAAAGCAAAGACGGCTCCCCAGTCAGCCGAGGTCTCCTCAGTACCTGGGTGGGCTTGTTATTTACCTGCTATAGAGTCAGTGGCCTGGTTCACTGCATTGTGACATCTCCTCACTCTTTGGGCTTAGATTGTGCCACTGCAGCTGCTCGGCTACCTACATGTAAGCTATGTTTGCTACAGTGCATCAATTTTTGTCCTTCTGAAGTGTCTTAATCTTTTCTAGAGTGAGCCTTTGTGCATAATGCTCTTCCCTCTGAATACGTTTCATGACTTGAGAATTTAACAAAACGTATATTTGAAGCTCCTGTCTCCATTTTTGATCACGTCATAGCTCTTGCTCTACACCACTTCACCATGGTTACCAACTGGCACCATCAAAATGGTAAATGGACTTTTGCTTTTCTTATCTTTCGGTTACACAAAGTGCTTTTACAATACAAATCAGTGTTCACCCATTCACATACACACAACAATGCCAGGTGGCTACTCTGGAAAGTGCCAACCTGCTCATAAGAAACTCATACACACACGTTCACACACTGCTAGCGCAACCACCAGGAGCAATGTGGAGTTCAGTATCTTGGCCAAGGATACTTTGACATGAAGACTGGTGAAGCTGGGGACTGAACCATCAAACTATTTTATTAGTAGACGACCCGCTCCACCTTTTGAACCACAGCCAGCCATAAATTAAAATTTAAAATATATCAGACTGGTAACCTAAATGATAAATCCCTATGCCAATGGCCTTGATTGCACCTCAAAACAAGATTAAGGAAATAATAATATTTATAATCAAATTATAATTTTACAACACAAGAACCCAGAATAAAATCCAGTTGTAGTATGTTATTAGGCTCCTTTATTGACTCACCTTATTTCCTCAAGATGAGTTTCAGCTCTGGTTAAAATCTAACAGAAACTGACACCCCCTTCTTCATAAGGTCTGTTTGAGCCAGAAAGAAGGTCAGTTTGGTTTAAAAACCCTGTTTTGGCCTTTGGTTGAGAATCATGGAGGATGGCACAAAAAAAACCCAAAGTATGTATATTTTTTTGTTTGTTTGTTTTGTGTGTGGCCCTATCTATGGCACCTCACTTCACCAGTATAGAAAGTGAGAGTCCTTGGCCATACACCTCCACTGTCAGCTTGTGACGCTCAAAATAAAAGCATTATTTTTCACTGGTACCTCTGAAAACAGAGTCAACCCATCTTTCATTTAAAGATCCTATGGTTGCTGCTACTTCCTGTGTGTCCATTCTCATGCCTTTCAATTGAGACACTTTCAATTGCTCTTCTGTACAACTCAGAGACCTTGACCATGCAAGACTTTGAGCAAAAAAAAAAGGCCCCAAAAACTGAAAGGAGATGTGTATGTTTTAAACCAACAGTCTCCTCCTTAGTGTTGCTGACATTGTGTAGTAGGTTGTTCTTTGTTCACCACTCTGACTGTGGGTTCTCTCCCCGTATGAGCTCTCACTGCTGAAAGCTGAGCTGCCTTTTTCCTTTTGGTTAATGAAGGTCTGATGAGCTTGGTCTTGTAATGCCACAGTAAAGCCACTGCAGGGCAGCAAAGTGCAACTGATGGCTCTAAAATTGTCAGAATTGGAGAAACTTTGGGAGGGGGTATTACACTTAAAAAAATATATGATTTTGT
>JAPZDZ010000006.1:273751-286758 GCA_029783805.1 Acanthurus tennentii
TGAATAAGAAGAAAATCCCTGTGTGAAGGATTGACACACTTGACCCAGTACAGGCGCAGCTACATGTTCATGAATGGAGCACCCAGAAAACTCAAGGAAGGCCGGCAGCCTTTGATCTCTTAAAATACCAGCAGGGGATGCCATACAGTAAACAAAAGGGTTGAGTCAGGCACTGAGTTAGCATGTCTGCAGGTCTGAACTACTATGTTTTGCTCTCCTCTTCCACACCTCTCCCTCTTTAACTCGAAGTGTGGCACCAGTCTGTCTCCTGCAGGGTGGCAGGAACAGGAAGTATTCGGCAGCAGCTTCCTGTCTGCTCCACAAGGGGGTTATGCATCACACACACACACATACACATACACACACAGTTGTAGGTTGCCAACCGTCACCTGAGAGTCTTAATCTGTGCACAAACAGCCTCAGAGGCTGAGTCCCCCCGAGGCCGCTCAGCCTCATCCATTCTCAAAACAGACCCGCACTTCTCTCCAAAAATAGCAGAGTTAATGTAGATATGTTTCCTTGCTTCTTTTCCTTGTTTTGATCCATTGTGACAAAAAAATGAAAAAACATACACAGTCTGACATTTTTCTTGCTTTGGCTAATTGCCAAAAACAGCACTGTGAATGTGAAGCAGTAAGCATAAAAGAAAATAGGACCTTTGGGGGTACAGTACAGAGAATATCTGTTTTGATAGACGCTTCCTGGTTGCAATAGCAGCGTTCCAACGCTGTTAATTTGTTAAAGCCCTCACCTTATGTCTGGAAACTCTTTCACCAGGACAGCAACCTCCATCTGAATGGAGGGGGTGTCCTCCAGGAGAATGATGTCAGCTAGGTGGCAGATGATGCTGTCCAACCAGGATGAGCTTGATTCCTGAAGCAGAGAGAAGACAAAGGTGGTAACAACTCAGTTTTATGGCACAACAGCTATTTATAACAAACTTAAAATTTACTATTCAATTGGATTTTAGAAGTGTGTTCAGCTGACTGTGAGGTTCACTGCACTGTTTTTTATTTATTATTGTATCCTAATGTAAAAGGGTGTTTATAAAGGTAAATAAAGGGTGTTTTTAAGATTTGGCATTATTAGCAGTGAACAATCAAACCTCTGAAGGAAACACTGATTAATACCTCCACAGGCCAAAGGCCAAACATTTAGTCATTTACTTGGTGAAAAAAACTCCTCCTCTGTTTTTCTAGGTCCTGTTTTTCCCTCAAACACTCAGGAAAAAGAAAGCAAAATTCTTTGGCTTGGCATTCCCTAAAAATAACGACATCTTTTTTAGACGGCCATAAACCCCCACCCTCCAAGTTCCCAGTTTCCACAGACACTTAATCCCGCTCCTCAGCGAAAAAAGGCCATCAAGGCCATCAAGAGCCACATCAAAGCCGGCCAGCTGACAGGAACAGGAAGTTCCTTCTGAACACAGCGGCTTCCTGTTGTCAGCCGAGGTGACGGACACTTGTTTGAACTCACACACAGAAAGGGGGCAAATGCCACACTGTCAGGCCTAGTTGTTTTATACCCTCTTCCCCCCTCTGGCAAGTGCTAACGTAAGCCCGGTTCATCCATCTCCATCTCACTGACGGCAGCCATTTTTTTCAGAGCTCACTGTATCAACACTGTCTGAGTTATTTCTGACCTAGGAAGTTCGAGGGTCAGGCTCCATTCCCAGCCTCCACACTCTGCTTTCCCTGCTCCAGCTCTGCTCAGTGTTTTCAAGAATCAGCATTTTGGAATTATTTATAATGCTCAGTGTCTCCTGAGAAGCAGCTCCTTCTGTTTTGGATGGTGTGAATTTGTAGGTGTCCAAATAGTTTTTGCTACTACATAGTAGATGTCTAATGCAGGTTAAATCAGACTAAAGGTGTTCTCTTTGAGAGCGTTGCCAGATTCAAGCACAAACGTACCAGATCCTTAAAGAGTCCTTTCAGCTGTTTGGCCTCATCCTGCAGGCGGAAAGCCATCCTCTTCCTCATCTTGGAGGATGTGCAGATGACCCTTCCCCGCATGATGGCTCGGACATACTCCACCAGGACCCGCCGGTGCACCTCACCCACCAGCGTCTGTCGGCCATTCATTAAAATTAATCGATAATCAGATGCATGCAAACCTCCAACCAAATTTGTTTGAGAACTAAAACATGTAAAACACAGCCTGTTGATTAAAGAAGCGTTACCTGGTAAGGTGGAGAGTCCATCCTTCTGAACTTTTTGAAGTGTTGTTTGATGCAGGCCTCAATGGCCTCAAAGGCCTCAGTATTGTTCAGCCACTTTCTCTTTATCAGTTTGTCAAAGAAAGGCTGGAAAAACAACAGACCGCCTCTGATTAACAGACACAAACAAACTCCACTTACTCAGGTACTTTACTTATGTGCTACTTTAAGGTACTTGAGTATTTATTTTGTTGCTACATATTAGAAAAATCTGATAAATATTATTAGTTTTTTACTTTATTCTGTTTAACTGATGTTGCTTTGCAGATTAAGATTTTACACATAAAACACAGAATCAGCATATTATATTGTTCAGAATGAATTAAAAAGTATGGGCTAGTGTGTATAATTAAAATCAGCTTGAACTCAAGACACAACAGTGAGATTCTGCTCTCACATTTTTGCATCAGTATTGAACAAATAATGAAATATGTAACATTAAAACACTGACAGGGTCTTCAGGCTGCATCAGCTCTTTTAAATTAAGTAAATTTACTTATTTAGACTTTTTAACTTTTACTTAAGAAAAATTTTTAAATGCAGACTTTTTTTGTTTATTTTAAAATTATTTTTATGAAACTTAATAACTTTTACTCATAACATTTTTTTTTTCATTTTGGGATAACAATTTCTAATTAGAATCAGAAAACTATTTCACCAAAAAACAGCTGATATACTCAGTGTTTAGTAATGCATTTCAGGGAACAGTGTCAACTCATCCACACGTGACGTATTTTCCCACTTGTTGCAAAAAAAAAAATTCCATGGCATCATGGCTGTGACCGTTTTTTTCCACAGTGAGCCCCTCTGTGGGAATGTCATTGACTGACTAAAAAAAACTTGACGATATATTTTTAGGTGATGGAAGTCCTCCTGTCTGCAAGTTCAGTCAAACCGAAAACACCCACTGAATCATGTATCCTGCACATTGTGGGAATCTTATTAAAGGGAAATAAGTGATTAAATGGGAATCAAAAGGTGGGACTTTTTTGCGCCTCGCTCACCCGAATGTGTTCGAACAGTCTGTCAGTCAGCACCCTCACTGAGTGGTTGATGATCCTGTCCAGAGAGGAGTTGGCTCTCTGTGCAGACTCCTCACTGCCCTGTGGGTCACACTGCCTGCAGCGCTCCACCAAGGATCTATACAACACGCAGAAGATGTGAAAATATGAAGCTCTCTGCAAATGACTGCTGTCCTTTCAAAAAAATGTAAAGTTTAAAAAAGTTGAGCGGAGACTAAATCAGTTACCTGAGAGGTGGGCAGCAGTTTACCAGAGCTATAGTCCTGGAAACATATCCATCCCCTCGGTCTCCAAATTCTGCCTGAGTCTCATGAAACATCTCCACCTTTCTCTGGAAACTGAAAAAACATGGAGGTAGTAAGAACCAACTAAAAAACTATTGCAATTTGTAAATGAGCAGTCGTCCGGGAAAACAAAAACAGCATATTTAATAAAGACATCAAGATTAAAGGAGACCATATTCCAACTTTTGTAGTAACTTCTCTGCACTTGCCAAAGTAAGTTTTGCTTTTACCATTGATAAATGACAAAGCTTTGTTAAGGGTCAAAACTTCACGTGCACATATTTCAACAAGGTTGGTTAAAACTTGTCATGCATCTCTCTAATAGCATAAACTCACCTGTAAAGAAAGTCAGCCAGTCCAATCAGACTGCAGCGAGCCACTCTTGCCCCTAAAAACTGGTTCACAGATGTGGATCGGTCCAAGTCCACCTTCAGTCTCTGGAATCATCGAAGACATGAGTGATTAAAAGAAAGCACTATTCTGATTGTACTAAAATCACTGACCATTTTAAGGGGGTTTCCCACAGTGAAAACTCCAGCTGGCAATGTACCTGGATGACTGAGCGTGCCAGGTGAGACTGATACTCTTCTATGTGCAGAGTCTGAGCCCATCGCCGCTCCTCTTCATCCAGGAGCTGGATCAGCTCTGTGGTCACCTTCTCCTGAAAATTAAAGCATAATCTAAAAATGTGTCCACCACCTAGATTTTTAAGTAACAACCTCATGAAAAAGAATTCTTACTCTGACGATATTGATGCAGTCTTGCTCCAGCCTGTCCACTGTGTTTTGGGGCAGAATGGGATCCAGTGGAGCATAACTGATGGGTGTGGTTGTGCAAATGACTCCCAGGACATCCCTGATAGAAAATGATTAGCAAAGACGTTTACAGGTTTGAAATTCAAGTTTATGTCTATCATTATTAGACAGATGCATCCAGGATCTCAGTCCAGTAAGGTACCCTACCTGTTGTAGATGTTGTAGAACCAGTCCAGTAGTGAGTAGACGTCTGTGACCTGCAGCGGGCCGCTGGTGATGGTTCGAAGACGTTTGGCCACGGCTCGATGGTAGCTTTCCACATACACCTGGAAGGCAGCAAACTCCTCTGGGTAGATGGATACAGCATTCCTCCTTGCTGCATCCAGGTCATCCACCATCCGACATCTCAAGCGCTCTAGGTATGAGGCCAGCTGGCCCGCCTGGGTGTCCACCTGATGAGGCAGACTCCAGTCTGCGGCCTCTGCCACAGCCTGCCTCCATTTCGTCTTAAGTCGGCGGGGACGGTGGCTGGGCTGCATCTTGGGGCCCTCATAGTCTGGCTTAGATTCCTCCCTCAGAGCCCAGGCAACATCGGCATGCTCCTCCTGTTGTATCACCAGCACCACCAGCCCAAGGTTGGGACCAGCACTGGGCTGGCGGAGGGACTCTCGCACTACATCCCACATCTCCCTCTGCAGGGCCTCATACAGGAGCTCCACGTCCTTAGCCTTCCGCCGACTGGAGTCTAATGTCGCATTTGAACTGAGGGAGTCATCTAAGGACGAGGATGAGAATGGGAATACCCCTGAAGGAGTGCTGGGACGGGTAGGAGTGAGGGTGGGAGTCGCCGTGCTTGGCAGGAGAGACAGCAGCTCACACTCTCGCTCCAGCTCCTGAATGTGTGTGTCAGCCAGGAGAAGGTCCCTGTGGTTGACCAGCTGTAGTATCTCCAGGACTGTGGGGAATAAGGAGAGAAAAAGGGACTATGTTTATTCGCAACATCACAAGTTTTGGGGTTGACCAACAACCAGAGAAAGGGTATTTCTGTTTTTGTGAGTGGTGACTCTGTGTGTCCCTGACTGACAAACTGTGTTATTTGTGACTAATCCTGAACAAACTTCTGTTCCTTGCGAGGTTCCCTGTGGAGTCTGTGAACAGTAGCTTGGTTGAACTTCTATCTGGAGGAACCTGAGGCTGGAGGAAGTGCAGTCATTTCCTGATTTCATAGTCTGGTGGTAATTGAACCCAGTGACTGGGGACCTCTAAGCCTCATCAGAGAGTTGTCTAGAACTGGGAGGAAGTACCACAGTTCTGCTAAACTCTGACCAGGAGAGCAAAGGTCTCCACTGGAAGGGACCTGGCCTTTTTTTGCTCCTAATGTTTCCTTGACTGTTACCTGAGAGGGGCTCTCTGGTTTTCACCACTGGCTCCTCCTCCACTGTTTCCTCCTCAGCCTCTTGGGATGCCTTGTCTGACATGGATTCCCTCTTCAGCTTGCCCAGACTGACCATCCTGAGGAAGGAGGGCCGCCTGGAAGCCTCCGCCTCACTGTCTGTGCTCAGGTTTCCGCAGGGCAAGCTTTCTCTGCGCTCCTCCTTACGTCGACCTGTAAAGCTGCACACAGCAGCAACACAGAAGATAAGTGACTGCTATCACAGGACTTTGAGCAGGACACCCTCTCAGACTGTGTGATTTGTGTAGGGATTTACAATTTGGAATAACCATCATTACAGTTCAGGTTTGTATTGAACAGTACAGTTTGGCCCAGAAGCAGCTATGTTAAGGATGCCATGCGCTCATAAAGCCGTGCTGTTATTAGTATGACTGCCTTGGTTAAAAATAGTGTCGTTTGGTGTCACACAGTAAGTACACAACGTGTCACTGAAAAACAAAAGGGGTTTCCGTAGATCAAGACGATATAGTGTATTGCATAACTCCTCAGGAAATAAGCACATTAAATACTAGTTTGTCACTGAGCAGCGACTGTAACCGAATCCCCTCTGGGACTCAGAGGCTAATTGGTCACACTCAGACCTCAGCTGCTCAAAAGGGCCTGGACTCTCTTGTTTGCATAAGAATTCTTTCATAACAGTTACATTACAGGTCCTTGTCATTGAATTAGAGATTTCTGTCAATGTTACGTTATGGATCTGCTTATTTGCTGTCTTTTTGCCTTTTTTTTGTTTGTTGTTTTAAGTATTCTCTTGCACTTGATTCTTAAGAATGTGCTCTTGCAAGTAGAAGAGAACTATTTGCATCTCGATTCATTTTCACTTTTTTAATGGAATTCATCGGATGAATGGCAGGATTGCAGTGGTTTTATAAGTCCGTCAAAATGCATTCAATTTTTTCCCTTTTTAATTTTTACGAAATCTTGTCATTCTTTGAGTTTGCACAGCCCTGTATGATGATAAAAGTCATAATCAAATGTATCATTTTGGCTGTTTACACAAGAATATCAACCACAACTGTTATAGCTTTTGATTTTTTTTTCTTTCCATCAGAAATCCAAATGTTTAATACCACTGGCTAATGCACAGAAACTAAAATCTTCAAGGATTTGAATTTTTCTCACCGTAGCAGGGTCATAATCCCTTCGGAGCTCCTGCGTAGTCCTTTCTTTTTCTCCTTCTCCGTTGGGAGAGTGTTTGAATCTCCAGGGCTGTAGTGGGGAGAGTTGTTCCCCCATACACTGCGTCCAGATATGCGGAGCCCCTTCCCCAGTTTTCCAAGAGTTTTGATGGGTGACACTCCACAGATCCGCTCCAGGGTTCCCCTGAGAGGCTTTCCTTTGGGATTCCCAGCTCCATGTCTCTCTGCATTTACTTCATTTTCCTCCTCTTCACCATCACGGGATGACTTGAGCTGAAGGTTACCTTTGACCTCCCCCATGATAAGGCCCATATCATTTCCATGCTTCTCATCATCATCCAGGTCCACGTCCTCGAAGGGGTTCAGGTTCTTGTTCAGATCTTTAAGGTCATTCAGCTCCTTCAGATCATTGAGATGATTCAAGTCCCTGAGCTCAAAGTCCAGCCGAGGCAGGATCAGTTCGCCGTTCACTCTGGGGAACTCGTGGCAGCTCTTGGACCTTCCTGGGAGCTTCTTCAGAATCGGCATGGTTGCACGTGAGATTTGAACCAACTGCAATTCAAAGAACAATGTACGCTTAAGTAAAAATGTTAAACCAAAATATATGAGCATATGATTATTAAAACAACTTGAGATTTAATTTACTTTTTTAACACTTAACTCAAACAACATCTGGTACCTAATGCTAACTGAAAAATTGTGCTAAAATATAATCTATGAGAATCTGATATAGCAACATTAATCTCTAATAATACCCAGGAATTCTTCCACAACACCTGATAAATCCCACAAGACATGACTCTGACCATTCAGTGCAGAGGTTGGTGGTGTCTCAAAATCACTAATGAACTTATGAAATATGGAAAAGTGTTTTTCGGGTGGTTCATCAGCTGTCACAGTGTTTATATAACAGGAATTAAAAACATCCTTTCACATGCGTGTTATGCAATGCTCTACACTAAGCAAATAGGAAATATGGGTTCAAAATATAGCTGCATTTACACGTGCTGAACTGCAACCTTGGATAAACATTTTACAATACAGAAACAAACATGTATGACAATGGGTGGAGAAAAGTTGATCTCCAGCTTTTTGATAACAACCAACACAGGAGCAGGAGGATAATGTAAAGCACAATAGTTAGCTATGTGTTTGACACTAAGATTCAGACATTTTACTGTAAAACTGAAGCAAAATTATCTGATTCTTTGATTTTCCTTAAGAAATGTTCTTATTTCTGATTAACAAAAAGAGTCCAACTCTAAGACTGAATGTTTAAGACGTTTATAGATTTCTAAAACTAACCTTAAACAGCACTTGCATGTCCATAGATGCATTTAAACATTTTTTTACTACTGTAAGCTCCAAACATCCAACAATCCAAATGCAAATGTGGATGATAACCAGCTTAGACCCAGAGATGCAAATTTGCTCTAGGTGTATCTTCAGATACATTTTTGCATTTTTTTCTGTCTCCTCACAGTAAGTATAGGGATGATGAATAACTGTTTCATATGTGAGCACTAAGTTTTGTTTTTTGATCAACTTTTTTTCAAAGAAAAGCCACATGTAAAACTGTTCTGTCTGCATATTCCCTTAAGATCATTTCTACTTCAGTTTTGTCATAAACATTTTCTCCATTCTCAATTACTTTGCATTGTAACAATCTCATCTTTGAACTTAAATAAGTTAGTGTCTGAGGTTAGAGCATTATTTGGGAGCGTCATATGTAAAAAAGAATATATACTTTTACAGCAAATTAATGGCCCCCTCCTTTTATAGTTTTTTTGGCGAGTTCATATCTATTGTCTTTGTCCGTGACAGTGTGTGTTCCTCTCTAAGGACTCTATGTCTATATGTTCACCTGGAAGCTTCCTTGTGTAACCACAGTCCCCCTGCCCACTGAGCAGCTCCAGCAAAGACAGTAGATTACTGGTGTAATGTGGCTCACTGGATTTAAAATGATCGCTGTGGTAACGGGGTGACCTTCATACTTATATTATGGAAATAATTGATGTCTCTGCATTTGACTCATTTACTCACCATATAATGAGGAGAAACACACAGTTTACAGATTTTTTTTCAATGGACTTTGTAAATTAGACCTCAGACTTTTAAGGTGATAGTCCATGTACATGTGTATAATCTGAATTGCTAGTAAACGTGTTAATGTCTGCTTAATTACGGTCACCTCGTCTGCAGCAGTTATGAGAGAAGACTAGACATGAGAAACATTTGGTAAAAAATTACTCTGTTAGTTACATTCTTTTCTCAGCTTTCAAGTAAGTTGCCTTTGTGGCACGCATGTGACATTTTTACTGTTTTTGTTGTCAAATTGTTGAATATTAAACATTAAACACTGTGTCTATTTGAAAACTCCTGTCTTTACTGTTCACAGGGAAAGAAAACATTTAATAATGGCTGTAGAGGATTCAACAACTAATAAATGAACAATATATAAAGAGAGTAGACAGCAGTGGTCTTTAAACAATTTTACCCTCATTAAGTTCAAAAATAAACTTGTGTACTAATGCTAAGCCAGGATAATGAGAATCTTTTCAAACGTGGGTTTTCTCACCCTAAGATGACAAAACTAATAACTGACTTTTTCATTTAAAAGTTCACGTTCTATTAGTAACAATAATTTCTTCAGTCTTCTTTCAAAAATACAAATAGGCAGATAGAGAATTATGTATGAGCAAAATAAAGAGACAGAGAAAATTGATGTTATTATTAGCAAAACAGAACACATGAAGAAACGAACCCGCTGTTTTCTGAACCTATATGAGAATCAGAGAATCTGACTCCAAACACTGTCTGTGGATGCAGAGATCGAGACTTACCTGATGAGATTGCCTTGGAGTGTTTTCAGTACAATGTCATCCTGGAGTGTGCTGGCTATGCGGGCTGCCAGGTTGTGAAGTGTGTGCATGTGTGTGTAAGACTGATGAGTGTGAGAGCGTGTCCGAAAGTACTCGGTGACTCAAGAGAGCAATGTGGCTGCTTGTGATTTCCTGACGGGCTCTATTGTGGTGGAAGGTGATATGTTTTCCTGAGGAAAGGCCCGTCCCGTCCTTTCTCCTCCTCCTACGCCACAGTGACCCCCCCTCAACACACCTCAACCCCCATTCCCCCAGACATACACACACCCACACAAACACACCCGCACCCTGGGGACCCTTCTAATAACACTAATTGCATTACCTGTGGTGAAGGAGGACAGAGAAGAAAGCATTCCCCTGTATTTTATTTTTTTCCACCAGCTGCAGACATCCCATCTTTGTGTTTGCATGTATGTGTGTATGCATGTGCATTGTGCCCTGGCTGATTTCTCTTGGAAGTACAAAAAGAAATACGAGGATGATTCAGTGTCCGTGGCCTTGAGTCCAAATTCCAGTCATACAACATCAGCAGTGTATTTTCCCTCTGCGGCACATTTTAAGTGGACTGACCTGAGCTTAAACAACAGTCAACACTGCTGCTGCTACTATATTGTTTTTGCTTTAAAGCAGAGCTTCAAGGTCGCTGTGGTCAGGGCACTGCTCGAATGTCTCACAAAGAGACGAGCAGTAAGATGAAACAGCCGAAGGACATGTGAGTGAAGTGTGTCTGTGCAAATGGCTCAGTGTTGTATTGTGCAATTTTTGAAAATTTTTAGAAAGTAACCACATGAGGCAAAATGTCCACAGGTAAGACACCGTGTTTCAACAATTCCAAACATCTCCCTGTGTTCAGTGAGGCTCACTTCTGCCACCCAGTGTGCAGTCTGATGGAGGACAAGAGGCACTGATCCACAGTCATACACCTGATTGTTCAGACATGACCACAGTGGAGACAGTGGACCAACAATTTAACACAACATTTCTGCCAAAGTGTCCTGTCATGTGTTGTGTTCATTCAGCCTTTCTCCAAGTTTGTGTGTTCTCAGTCATGCAGCCAAACCTGAGTTACAATGACCACAGTAAAATAATCAATTTATGATCTTTGTCTAAGCTATTATATTGAGGTTATGAACTTTACATAAATGATTTGTGATCCTTTTAAACAATTTGGATAATCCACATGTTGTAGGTTTCTGCTGGAAAACACGACATGTTAAAGCATCATAAAGTACATTAAACATGCACCAAAAGTGAAAGAAAGTGTTTTATTAGAAATTCCTGCAAATGACTGGTGTTTGCAGAATCAAAAAATGTAGTAACAATATAATTGAAAAAAAAATAGTGGATGAATGACAGTGAGATATTAAAAAGCTGGGGTGTGCAAAATCAACAGGATTATTTCCAGTGTTCCATCATGCTGCCATGTTGGATCATCTACATTCCCTGTAATCGTGATAATAAATAACATTGATGATGACTATTATGATATAACAGATGTTAAATAGGTGCATCTATTTCTAATCTAGCAGTGTTATCTAAAATGTGGTGTAGATAAAAGGCTCATGTGTTCAGTGAAGGTGGAACATATTCTGACTGCACAACAGTAGAGTCCAAAGTTTTTCTGTGATCTGTAGCGTGAGGTTCTTTCCTGGATGATCATCCTGTGATATATTTTATGCAAGCTGGAGATTATTTCAAAACTAACAGTTGTATGTCCTGTTTTTGTTGATCCTACCTTCCTTGATCAATTTAATCAGCTACTTCATCAGTGAGTGTCAGGAACTGTTGCATCCAACTGTGTGTACATGGAGAATTAATGATTGTAAGAGCAAGTTAGTGACACATTTTTCCAGTTGAGTAAAAGTGAGAGTCACATTTTTGGCGCTGCAAATTAGGCTTTTGGGGGTTTATGTGAGTGTTAACTAAGATTTTATTAATTTTATAGTGATGGTGTATTCACTTTTTCTTAAAAGAAACATGATCTCGAGAGTTAAGCCCTTGATCCTACGCAAGCTTTTGAGCTAAAAACTACATTTTTTGTCATATTCTTGCCAATCATCCACACAAGATAATGTGTCACAATAGCTGCTTTAATTCCAGGTTTTTGGAAATTTGTCACGTTGCAGAGATTTGGATGAGAAGATCGATACCACTCTTATCTGTATGTTACTCTAAACAGCCGTTAGCATAACTTAACACGAGAAACTGAAAAAAAATTGTGTGTTCCCTTTTTGGCTATGTGCTGGCCTATTTCTTGGAGCAGTGACTCCACACACACACGTAGTGAGCCTTCAAGGGTCATCCACACCAAGAACGATAACTATTTTTAAAAATCATTTCAATTCAAGTGGATGACTAAGTCACTCTAACAGCAACGACAGTGGTGAACAATTCACTTTCTAAGCAAAAGTGATTCATGGACAGTGGAAACACTGACAGCCAATCAGAATCCATCTTAATTAGGTGCCACATTTAACACACAGAATGTCAGCAAACTGAGGCTGACTCATAGTAAAGTGTGTCCTCAAAAGAGGTCAGCGCCTGTAACCACAGAAGTCAAGAGGAGCCATGGTGGCTTCGATGTTTTTCATTCTGTTATTTAACAATAGCAGAATTAGTTTTCTATGATAATGGGATGATGTGTTATTACAGGGTAACAAAGCTTGTTTTTTGTGATAACGGGATAAATATTAAACAGGTTTTGTTATTTTGTGAAAAGGCACTATCATATGAAAACAATCCATCATCCCGTGATGATGAGCTAATTATTTTACCATTCAGTCTCCCAGTTCCTGCTGTCTGTGAAAAATTTTCTGAACCCATATGCTTCCAGTTCTCTGGTTGTTTCCTCTCAACGTCCTCGCAGCATAAAGCAGTAGCAGGTCATAAACATCCATTTTCCTGGAGTGCACGGTGCATGCTCTGCATTGTTGTACAGAGCATTCTGTGTGGATGGTCACATCATAATAGCTGTGGTTATAGTTGTAGTACTTGGTGTGGACGGCCCAGACACAGAGGCGCTGGTGGCTGAATTTGGTTTCACTTAGAGTTAGGCAGACTTTTTAAAAACATTTTCATTCTGTATGCTAAGCTCCATAATCACCTCCTGGCTGTAGCTTTGTATTTAGTGAAAGACAAACAAGTGTTATTAAAATACTCAGCTAACTCTGTAAAGGGCAAAACTCATTTTAAGTTTTATGGTCGATGTTTTTCCTTTGTGGTTCTCATGTCATGAATGTGTGTGTTTCTGTGTGTGT
>JAPZDZ010000006.1:286858-297228 GCA_029783805.1 Acanthurus tennentii
TGTGTGTGAGGAGGTTGTCAGAGGGTCTGGTTTTGACCTCTGGTGTGGTGGAAGTGCTGATGGTGTGGGTTGTTAAAGTGGTAAGGCTCATGGCGGTAGTGGCTGTGGCAGATGACCGGGTGCTCGATGCCTTCACTCTGCAGCTCCTCCTGCTTCTGAACTCCCTCCAGCTTCGTCACCAGCTCTCTGATGAAGGTCTGAGGAGGAGCACAGCAACCAGAGCAAGTGTCACATGGAGCTCAGATGAAATTGAATTTACAAGTTTCAGTGATTAATTGTTTCAAAACATCTGCCAGTACAACAACAGTCTGTTATTTGATGATGTATTTTTCTGTCACACACATATTTTTTAAATGCGATTCATAATTCCTAAAATCTTGTCGTGTTTCCATGTTGAACTTGACATTTGGCAGATATAAGGAGTTCATCTTAACCATTTTTGACAGTAATAAACTATGGAACATACCTTTTTCTTTACTAGTAGCTGCTATGGCTAATAAGGCACTTTGTGCTCATATCTAATTACAACACATGTACGAATCTCCCTCTTCTGCAATAGTTTCCCTTGATACACTGATTTAAACTAAGACAGTAAATCTAAATATACTTTCAGAAACATGACTGGATTGCAGATAACTAAACTGTAGCTTATAAAAGGTACTCTTTTCGATCATGTTTAGCTGTTATTATATGCCTCTGCTGTTAAGTATATTTTATTGGGGATACACGGGATACAGGGGAAACATCCCGGTCATGTTGCAATGGAGAGAAACTTTCTGGACACATTAGAATCACTAGTCACTTACAGTAAGCCTCTTGTCAGTCTCATCTCTTTGCACCGTTAATAAACTCCAATAAAAACTTTTTTGTTCCAAGACTAAGAATAAATGACTAGAACTAAAACAATATGCATACAGCTCTTATCAGAATTTTCAACAAACAGCAATTACGAGGGAAATAGCACAGCGCTGAATACATTTTGTGTGTAGTCCTTTTTGTAGAGTGTTCGTATGTCCATACATGGGAAAAGGCCTTGGAGAGAGGAAGATCCAAAGGCTACTGAGAAGGGAGAGAGTTCCAACTGTGACTGTTGTTCGCGTTGTGGTTTACATGTGTTGCTTAAGAGTGACCTTTAAGACTGTCAAAATAAGTAATCAGAAATTAAACTAAGTCAGCAGACCAGAAACTGAATGCACATGCCAGATATTAACTCAAATGAGAAACAGTGTGCACTGGACAACCAGCCCGGCTCTTTACTAAATACTGACTTTGTTTACTTTTTTACAGACGTCAATCAGCAGCACGGCTGCGTCAAAATAGCACACAAGCAAGAAAACTGTCCAACAGCCAGCTCCACGGCCCCCGCTTTGTTTGGGTCTGTTTACATATCCAGGCTCAAACTCAGGTAGCCTGATATGTTTAGGAGAAGCTTTTTTGGTTGCAGCAGCTCTTAAATGATAACCTTGCAAGGCAGCTGGACTGCAGAGACTTCAAGTTTGAAATCTTGCAGGTCCATCTTGAAAAGCTCCAACCTGATGTGTTTGTGTCTGGTCAGAATATGACCGACCAATCAACGTCCTTTTCAGTGAAAAAGGTGGTAGTTATGGGTCTGGTTTAGTTTTCATGAAAGTAAGAAGCAGCTGCAACTTAGTAAACAATGGCAGTCACTGAAGGGGTTAGCATGAATGCTACAATAGCAGTGGCTTTATCAGAAATAGACAATTTCCTCCTCTACCTAGAAGAAGAATAAAGAACATCACTGAAGGTTTTTCTTGACAGAAAAGATATTTTTGTTCTTCTCCCGCCTGGCTTCAGCATAAGAAGTGAATGTGACAGACAGAATGATTGTCCATTCAACTCCCAGCTTTTTTTTTTTTAAGGACTTGTTCCTTCTAAAGGCTGTCGATTGCAGTTTCCTAAGGATTTGTGAAACATTCCATTTGGTTTTTCCGGTTATTTAAATGATGACAGGTTCACAATTTTTTAGCTCTGTCTTGAAACAATACTCACATATCTGTATTTATGGGGAAAGTATGTGTAACAGTTCCCTTGATGTAATACTCTCATTTTTCATATTAACCATCAAACAAAAAACACAATCAAGTGTTTGTTAAAATAATTACCTACCATTTTCATATTGATGACTGTCGTCAGTAGTCTTTTTAGCACAGTATTCCCCTTTTGTGTTACTGCCAATGTGCATATGCACATGGTATTATTCTATCAAGGTAGACTTTCAAACGCTGTAAACCCATCCTGTCATTACACTGACCCTCCCTCACTGAGCAGGCCACAGTGAGGCCAGCGTCTGAGTCCAGAAAGACTCATTGTTTCAAGCTTAAAATGGAAAGAAAAGGCAAGAGAGGACAGAGAGCCATTGTTGGTTAATGTGGAGCGACTATGGGACGAGGTGTCAGAAGCTGCAGTCTCAGTAGAGCAGCATGTGACTGGTGTGCATGTGCATGCCTGTAGGTATACTCCATTTACATATGAAATGTGTGCATCATCTCGACTGATCTTGGGGTGAAAATATAAATGTCGAGTTAGAACATACCTCTGTGTTGTTACTGCACTTTTGAAGAAGTTCCTGTTTAAAAAAAAGGATTATTAAGTAACGAACCAGCCACATTATAATCATAAATATTACAAAATATCTCTTACCAACAAGAACTATAAAATGATACCAAATATTTTAAATGCTCTCTCCAAAAAATTCCAATGCAGAGATTCTCATAAGGAGAAACTGATGGAACAATGGTAAAATCTCTAATCATGCAGTATTGTTTCAAAACACCTCTCTGTCAGAATCCCTCTTTTACTCAATAACATGCATCATCTTATGCAGCTTATTAAGTCCTCACAAAGATCATGTTACCTGCAAGTGTTTGACTCGTTCCTCATCATTAGGCAGGTCAATCAAGTCATCGATGTTAACCTCCTCTGGCATGTCATCTTGCTGAGGAAAACATGGACACAGGATGAAAAAAAAACCCTACCTTCACACAAAAGTCATCACATAAAATCTGTACAAACATGTATCTATAAGCTCAAACACTTGAATTTTGCACCTTCAAAAAAATCCCCCCAGAAGTCTTCAAATACTTCCCTAAGAGAATTCACACAAAATCCCATTTATTCAAATGCTTTACTAAGCTGTGCAGTATATGATACTATTAGTGACTGAAATATTTAAACTACAAGAGCATTCCATGACAGCATCATTACTTATGGTGGAAAAATCTGTGCGTAAGGTTTTGTGTGTAAAACGTTTCCTGTAATTCGGCTGAGCATATCATTAGAACACTCCGGATCTCAGTTTAGAATTTAGGAGAGTTTGAGTCTATGGCCATACCAACATGCTCCTGATGCTAGCATGTTGGTTTTGTGCATGTGTTAGGTTCACCATGTCTTTATTTATCAAAACAAGTTGGCAAGCTAACATCTTATAAGTATCACTCAACACAGCACATCTCAGGCGGATGGGAACATTGTTTGGTTGCAGGCATCTGGTAAAAACCAAAGTAGTGGACAAAATAATATTTTAACAAGTTGATGGAGCTGGATGATGGTGAGATTACAGACAGCGCAGTGAGCCCAGAGTAGGAGTTGGACCTTTTTGTCTAATTGAGATGGGTCTTTGTTTTTGTAGTTTATGATTTATTTTTTTGCAGCACTCTGCCCATGTTTGTATGTATGTTGAGTAGATAAATAAAGCCATATAAATAATAAACATTTAACATAATGTATGTTTTTACATTAGTTATTAATTTTACACATAATTTTACATTATTTTTGGTAATAAATTAATTTAAGCAACAAAAAAATCTGAGGAGCCGGTTGGCAGCCAAAGGAGGCGGCTCTCTTTAGTGAGCTGAGCCAAAAAAAAAAAAGTCTTTCTAAAAAGAGCCAGAATTCCCATCACTAGTAATTGGCAAAATATTTTACTAAACACTAATAGTGGCACAAGAGCAAAAGTCAGGAGATCACCAAAATTAGCAGGATGCATCATCTGGAAATCATGCATATCTGCTCTATGTTCACAGAGATAATCTGCTCGTGTAACACGAATCTCAGTGAGAAACCAATGCAACCAAATTATAAAAGACAAAGTACTCCCAATCCTCCGACATTACTCGTTAACTCCACAAGATACTGTTTTCTGTTTTAGGAGCAAATGAGGACTTTGGATTCAACCTGCACACATTCCATGACCAACATTTGTATGTTCAGGCTCTGGGGGCTGAACGCTCACGTAATACTGTAACAGTGGCTTGTTCTGTTTGAACAAACAGCCATTGTATCAACTAAGTGAGGGGACAGTCCCACCCACCCACCATTTCACAGTCCAGCATTGCACTGCATTGGATAATTAGACCCCAGACACATGCAAGACTCCAACCCAACAGCTTCATCTGCACACACTGACAGGCATTTCATTAGAAAAATAGTTTTAACTTTAAAGAAGTAAGGCTTTTTTTGTGTGATGTGACTTGAGTTATGACATCACCATGGGCCATATCATGGCATATTGTTTTTTGGTGAAAATGTATACATTGATATCATATTTAGCAAATATTAAATCACTAAATGGTCACTTAATATTATTTTTAGTACCATTTGCTACTTTTAGACAAAGTTCAAGTTCTGAATATGAGGGTCAGAAGAACATGTAATCGACATACTTGGCTTCCTCACCACAATCCTCCAGCCCCCCCCCTCATGCGTCCTCATGTGAGATCCTGACCTCCTGTCAGATGCACATGTGTTTACCTCTTGGGACATGCAACAGCTCTTTCCCTCTTTTTTTTCCCCTCTTCCTTTTTCTCATCATCCATCCATTTCCTTGGTCCTGCACTGCCCATGTAAGGCAGAAAGGCCAAGAGCGATACAAATCTCAGAGAGGGGGACAGAAGCAGACTGAACATCTGTGGGATGCTTGGCCTTGTAAGGAGAACCAGGCTGCCCCACCTTTCCTCCACATCTCACATTCTTGTTTATGTGATACACTCGATTTTTTTATTTAAGACCTTCTGCCTGTTTTTCTGTAGTTTATACTGCAGGGTGAACATCTTAAAAAACGGCACAATACTTTAAAAAATAATCTTTTTACTGACTTTTGTCTCAATACAATAGAGTATTTTTTAAAAAATGAAATGCAAACAAATCGGACTTCCCATTAGATCGAAGTGTCCATTTAAAAGAAGAAAAAGCCACAGAAGTCAGCCCAGCCCTGGCACTTTCTGTTCTGGCTGCTTCCTCTCAGACTCACTCACCTGACCCGCATACAGCCGGTCCAGGCTTTCGTCGATCCACTTCTCCACGTCCAGCCGCCTCTGCAGCTCCTTCCTGTTGTACTTCACGGTAACCCGAGCGTGTCTCTTGGGGATATTACATCCATGATCGGGGGACAGCTCCGTATCTGATGAATGAACGGCGTCATCTTCCCCCAGCGTCGTTCCGGTTCGGTCGGCTGCCATCTCTGCTCTGGACCAGTCTGACTGGTTTCTCGCCTTTTTCACGCACATGAGGAGTGAGCAGCGGGGGGAGGCGACGATGGCGCACACTGCAGCCAGCGTTCATTCACATGCTCAACATTTCTGCGTCCTCAATCTCAGTCTTTAGAGACATAAATACTTGACGGAGCTTTAAACTTTATAAAGTTTTTTTTCCATTAGCCTTCCTGATACCACGACTGTCCAGCTCGGAGCGGGACGTCACGACAGATTCACTTACTATCAGATTTTAAACCAAATGTCGTTCTACTAAAAACATGGCAAGTTCCAGAGCTTTCCGACCTGGCGGTGAGTTAATGAAATGAGCTAATCAGCCCACATGTGTAATTAGACATGAGAGACATGCCAAGGCTGACTGACAGGATCTGATCGCAGGCGAACATCAGCAGCACCTCCGGAATGTCTGCCAGGTAATTAAAGCAGGTGTGTCAGCTGTTTGTCCACGCGCCTCAACTCGGCTGATGACGTCACAGCCGTAACATCACAGGTGTAAACATGCGCTGCGCATCACGGAGACATCATCCTCAGCTCATGAGGGCCTTTTCTACCTACTGCTACATGAAACTTCTATTTACTTTGTACCAATGCTTCTGTTAGGAGGATGGCACATTCACTTACATCAATTATTTAAGTTTCTTCTTTACTGGACATTGGTCTTTTAATTTTTACTACTTTCTTGTAAAAAGGTTCACAGTTCATTAACGATTTATACTAATAAACTAATATTAAATATCAATAGAGCTCTCCCTTTGAGTATTCATTCAGTCAGGAAATTTAGCATTTCTTTGTTAAACTTATGTGATCAGGTTTAAAAACCCCTGTGGTGTAGTTGTTTAGTTGATATGAAATATAAAGACTCCTTTATGCAACTCTAAGCCAACTGTAGCAACAGACCATTTTGATCCACATTTCTATATACTTTTCAGATATCTATTCTATCATTTCGAAGAAATTCAGGATCTTTCATGTATAAACTGGTGCACTGACTCACATGAATCCATAACAGTTGTTATTTTCATCAACTTCAAGTATTTATCAAGTCATTTTCTGCTAGTCATGTTTGTATTTATTGTCAATGTTTAACATATTACAGCTTTGTGACAAAATAGCTGAGACAAAGCAGACACATGCAGAGACAAATATAACAACACTGTTCCACATTAATATAATCATCAAGAACTGAGATTATTAGCTGTCGTTTTTAAAGCAAATGTCTAAAATCATCTGGTTTTAGCCTCTTTTCTCTGTTTCTGAAAAATGTGAATAAATTGTGTTTACTAAGCAAGCATCTTGAATGCAATTTTCTCTTTTTTCTTAAAACTATATTTGAGAAAACATCCATAAAGCAATTAAGTACTTAGGTTTAAGACCACCTATACCATGCAAAACATGACATTATTCTGTTATTATTTTAATTTTCTCTAACTGGAGTAATTTGTCTGTGAATTAAGGTTCTGGGGTTAAACCTGCAGAACAGAGACGTCAGTCCAAAATTGCATCAAAGCAAATATTTTATTCCACATCACAACCACAACATGATGACATTAAATAATATGAATGAAAACATGTAACAGAACACAAACTTTGGCATGAACACAAATGGCACATGAAGGAGCAACGTGATCAGTAGTATAAAAACTATACTTTTAAATTTACAGTAATGACTGGCTTTGTGTGATAAAACACATTTTCTTTATATCCCTGCCTTAAACCTCTTTGGGATACTTCGCACAGCCTTCACAGCCCATACAACATCCAGGTACAACATCAAGTGTCGGTCTTCATTCAGCATCATATAAATATATCTTTACATCTGTGACAATCAAGGTGAAGCCATAAACTTAAGTTTTCAAATAAATAAATAATATAAAGAATAAAAAATGATGGTACGCACAACAAGGAAATAATGGCCAAAGGAAGATTGAAAGGCAAAACAAAAATTCTGTGTGTAAAAAAATGAGAGACAATTAAACAAAGGGAACTTATTAAAAACAAAACCCAGCAAAACATTTTTGGGCAGGTTTTCCAAAGGTGGTCAGAGATCTGCAACTTCCTGTATTTGGTTTGTGTTGTAGGTCCTATGAAAAGTGGATCATATTTTTGCTTCTTTGGGTCTTAAACTTGGAAGAGCTTTGCCCCATATACTTTGTCAAAAATCTGTGTATATCATCCTCATCTCAATACATACATTTTAATGGTATATACCTTCAGTATGAGCACAGTAGTTTTCAACTCATGGATTTACTCCTCCCTTCACTTTGCATGAAGAGAGAGGAGCATCAAGTGCTAATATTCTGCTACACCTATGTTAAAGTCCATGTTTGTTCTTGTTTTCATCTCAGCCCAGCTCCAGAGCCCAGGCCAGCCTCGTCCCTCCACATAAAGTCCTGACGCTCGCCTCTGGCCAGGCTGCTCTCCACAGGATTGTGCCTGTACCCAGATCTGCTGTCAGGGCAGAGGGACAGGCTGAGACGAGCTGTGCTGTTGCTGATCTTAAACAGGCCATTCGGGCCGAGGAAGGCGTCTCTTTCACTTCCTCCCAGGTTGTTGACTGCTTCCAAGTCATTGTAGACTGCAATATCGCTTAGATGCTTCCTTCCCTGCAGTCTCCTCCTCCTCCTCAAGAAGATAATACCTGCGACCAGAATCAGCACCAAGACAGCCAGGAGGCAGGAGACTGTGAGGGTGGCAGAGGAAGGCTGAGAGCTTTGGCGCAGAGCTGGCTTAAAACTAGGCTGAAGTGTGAACTCACAGCTTGGACCCATAAAGCCTTTTGGGCACTGACACACCGGCCCAGTGAAATGTGTGAAGCAAGTGCCACCGTTCTGGCATGGACGGGCACCACAGGCATCTGAACGCACACTGCAGTTCTTGCCGGTGTACCCCAGGGTGCAAGAGCAGGTGTAGTCATTCACACCATCTTGGCAGGTTCCAGCATTCTGGCAGGGGCTTGAGGCGCAGTCATCAATGTTGACCTGGCAGTTGGCACCAGTGAAGCCTGCCTGACAGCGGCACAGGACACTCTGGCCGAGGTCCAGACACTCACCACCTGCAAAAGGGTGAAATATTCTAATCAGTATTCAAGAGATCAGGCACCACCATTTGTTTGCAGAGAGAGTGTTAATGGGATTACATTTAACACTCTCTCTGTTGTAAATAGCTGCAAGTAAATTGATTTGCAGGGGGGTTGACGGTAATGTTAATATGAACCAATTTCATATTTAGTCTAGAAACTGCTGATCTGTACTTCTGCCACAAGGTGTCGCCAGATGGGAGGCCTCTGCTACCCACTCACCGTTCAGACAGGGCCTGTTACTGCAGCGGTCCAGCTTCTTCTCACAGTTGGAGCCAGTGTAGCTGGGAGGGCAGCGGCAGGTGTAGCCCCCTGTCATCGTCTCCACACAGGTGCCACCGTTGAAGCAGGGACCATCTGCGCATGTCATGGCAATGATCTCACAGTTCTTTCCATAAAAACCTTGTGGACAGGTGCATGAGTAGTCGTTCTCCAGATCCTGTGAACAGAGGAAACAACAGCTTTGCATTATGGACACAGAATCAAGAAACAACAAAGTGCAGTCTCGATGCATTGTGGTATCAGGAAGAAAGCCTTCCATGTTTGACCTCCTCCATTTGTTTGAAAGAATATGATGAAGGATGAGACCTGATAAAAGCTGTTTGTTTTATTAACACACTTTTAAATGAGATCAGTGGACATGAGGCATCAGCAGCAACTACTGTGTTATAATAACTGAGTCGATGCCAGCTGTAGCCTTTGCACCACTGGGTTTAAAAACACAGGACACACACTGAGTGCTGCAACTTAAACCTCTGTTTAATCACCATATCCACCTCCTAATTTCATACCCTTTAAGTGCAATTTTATTTGTTATTGCAAATTTCCGATCTCTGCACCTTAACTGGCTTTATTTGGAAGTTGTATTTGAGACACTGTTATTATACCTCTGCAATTGTGAATCCTTAATATCCTTTTGGAGGATCAATATTCTTAATCTTATTTTGATAGTATGGTTTATTTATTTTTATTGAAACAATTAAATATATTTATGCCCCTTTAAACTTAACAGATGTAATTTCATGGTATACTCACGTTGCAGCTGCCTCCGTTCTTGCAGGGGTTGCTGTCACACTCGTTGGTTTCCAGCTCACAGTTGGTGCCTCCGAAGCCAGGTCTGCAGGTGCAGGTGTAGCTGCCCTGACCTGTGTTGGTGCAGGTTGCACCATTGGCGCAGGGCTTGTGATTGGTGCAGTAGTTGAGGTCTTGGTCGCAGAAGAGCCCCCCCCAGCCCTCCTGACAGTTACACTGCCATGGCTGGCTGCATGTCCCGTGGAGGCAGCCTGGGTAGCGAACGCATTCGTTGCAGGAGGGGCCCTGCCAGCCCATACGACATGTACAGCCTCCTGGGGCCTCACAGTAGCCGTGTCTCTCACTGCAGTCCGCTGAGCAGATGGCTGGGAGGAGAGGGAAGGGGAGGGTGTGTGATTACAATGGGTACGCCTTCTTACACATCTCACACACACACACACACACACACACACACACTATAGGGCCCCCTGTCTGACCCCAGCGCTGTTCCAGACTTCAATGTTGGTTAAGTATTAAGCCAAGCAGCTGGTAGGCACACTGCTGAAGAAAAATGCTTTCTTTTATCTCCCTCACACACACACACACACACACAGATCACCTTGAAAAATGTGTGTGTGTAATGGGGGCCACAGCTCTTTCTCTCATTGTAACAGAGAACAAAAGGCAGATGGAACAGTCTTGCAAAAGAGTAAAACACAACACTGCAGGACATCACTGTGATAAAAGAGATTCTCTGCACGCTCTGAAAAGAT
>JAPZDZ010000006.1:316903-339743 GCA_029783805.1 Acanthurus tennentii
AGTGTTCTCAAAACAGTTTGACCACATTTTTGGGATCATGGCTCCTGATTCTTTGAGCAGTGCTGAGAGATCTGCTCGGCACTTCACCTTTACACATTTCAAGGTCATGAGTCCTTAACATCCACTGCTGCAAGCCATGAGAAGAGCAGCTTTGACCTGATTGTGAAAAAATTTACAGTGGGGGCAGTAATTAGCCTTAATGTTATAGTGTATGTCTAACCACTTAATAAGCTATGAGTAGGTAGGAGTCTAGTGAGCCTATTGAGGTATTTTGTTCTATACTGTGTGTCACTACTTTGCTGCCACAGTCTTCTTCATTTTCACTTGGATTACACAACAAATAAGGTCTACTCATGATAGAAAGGATACATCCATGACTGCCACCATGCTCCTGCAAGACTCTATGCTGAAGCCATCTGTCCTCAGGTCCCCATCTGAAATGGTAATGAAAAGACAGCAGCATTAATAATTATTTTACCTAATTACTATTTTGAAATTGTTAGAACTCCTGAAATCATATTTGAGAATATTTTTTTAATCAATCATCCTGGCCTCTAAATGTAGGTCTGATATAGAGATAGCTTCTAAGTATAACGCATAAAAATTTCTTACGCTTTGTAATGATTCTGTTGAGGATGTTCATCAGCTCAGACGGGCTCACTTCCATGTCCTATAGGCAAATATTCAAGAGTGAAAAGATCACAAAGCCAGAAGTAACATGTAAAGTCACCCTACTGTAAGCATTTTAAGATTAATGAAGGAGAAACATTCTTTAAACAGTTTAAACATCCCTCAGATGTGAATATTTAGTAAAACCATAGTGTTGACACTGCACTCACATCCCCAGCTAGTTGCTGGAAGACTCTGCGAAACTGTTTCTCTTCATCACTCTCATGCTGCTCTGCATATACTTCTGGTCTGCGTGGTGGTGGCTGCAGTAGAGATAACAGCAAACATTAGAATGCATAGTTAGCAGAACAGTAATGATCAGATAGAGCAAGTAAAGTTACTGAAGGCTACTCACAGGCTGAGGTATAAACTGTGCTGGGTCTATGTTGCTACAAAAAGGAGAAAATAGTTAAGCCACAGAACTTTTTTTTTTTAAATCAGAAAGATCTTTTTGAAAGATGCTTACCTGATAATATTAACGAGGCCACCCATTATTTTATTTACAGAAAACATCTTTTGTCCACTGTAAATGTAGAATGAAACAGATATAAGCGAAACATCAAACATCACGTTGGTCAAGTTGCACTGACCGAAGACTTCAGGATTAACAGTTAGTTTCTACATGTAATTATGAAGTAACTCGAAACAAAATAATTTAAAATAATAGCAGCAGTCATCACTTCTGGCTAGTGTAGTGCAAGCAGAAAATGATTTTGATCACAAAACTAACAGTACCTATCTGTATCTGTATTAAATCTAATGCTTGAGTGTAAGCTGTGTTGATGCTGTATTGAACTTTTTCTACTCACAAGCAGGCAAGTTTTAAACTGTCCAGGACTGTGTAGAGGTTAATAACTCAGATAGACAAAACAGAACCACAACTGAGTTTCCAGTAAACATTAAATCACAGGACAACTAATTATAAAAATCCAAAAGCGGGAGCAAATGATATTTAAACAATGAAAATGTCATACAAAGACATAATATGGGTTATAATGTAGCAGTCTTCTCAATTATGTACTACTGCATTAACATTGATCTCTATTGGTCACTACTTGGCCCTATTAAGTAAATATGTTATCAGGGTTATTCTCTCAGTGACCAACGCTAGCTACGGCAGCATGGATTTAGCTAGTCACCAATCAGCTAATGGCATGTCCTGTTTTTTCTTTCACTATCAAGTCAAAACAGCGGCACGCCCACTAGACCCTCTAAAAATGTTTCCGCCTACGGAAAAAATCCGATGCCGCACCCAGAATACGAAAAATACATCCGATTTGCAAGGATTATCCATATGCATCATGTGTGTACAATAGCACACCTGAATGTTGGTTCCCATATAAAGTGAAATGTGAGCTTTATACGGTGCAAAGATTTCAAAAATTAACGCAAACGTTAACAGTTCGCGTTAACCACGCACGAGACAGAGCTCGATGCACTGCGAACATGTTAACATTCACGTAACGTCGAAAACTGGCACGGTGACTGGGAGGCTGTAACTAACATAGCTAATCAATGGCGGCTCTTTTCGTGGTGTCAAAACATACTTCTAGACCGTAAAAACTTTCAACTGACCAATAATATTCAATGTTGCGCTGAATGCACTGGTGGTAGCCTGAGCAGCTAACTAACTTTAGCTTTGGCTAGGTTAAATTATTACATGGGTAACGGAACGTTGTCTGTCAGAGCCAGCAAAACTCGGAATTACAATAATGAAAAACTATCTAACCTTACATTATATATAAGACAAAAATAAATCTGTCGGTTAGAATTCGACGTTAATTCGGTTGTTTACCGTTTGGCAAAAGTAGATGTTGAAGTTGACGGCAGGCTGTCCTGAGTTAGTCGAGAAGGTTTTTCCTAGCTAGCAGGGCGGTCCGTAAACACGCCCTAAATGACGCTGCAGAGAATAGCCGAGACACGAGAGGAGGTCTCATACTTCTTTCCGTATTTGCTTCGGGGTACAGCCGGGGTGGGGTGGTGTGGGGTGGTGTAGGGGGGGCTTAAACAGCCAAATGAAATCACTTCAAGAATGAAGAGGTAAATCATCAAAACGGACGATTTACCTCTTCATAGAAAAAACATCTCTGATTTACTTCTCTTTTCTTCTCTTTTTTGCGCGGTATGCCAGTTCTCTAAAAACATGTTCCTGCCGCCATTATTACAATAATACTTACACAGCATATTGTCAAATAAAAAGTAAAAGTAAATTGGAGGACCCACAGAGCACTAAACTATGACCACCTCTGCAGGTTAATTTAAACTCCACATGGATACATACAAGTATTTGAGCACCTTCAATAGCATAAAAAATTAACAAAAAAACAGTGTTTGCTGTGGCCAAAGGTAAATGCATGAAATTTGAAATTAACATTTCAGTATAGGCTTGATGTTTTTCATATATGGTTTTATCTTTTCTATTATATTCATAAAATTCATGTCAGGCTTATGTCATTGTTGTAATATTTGTAAATAGCCTCCTAGTCTCCTGTGCAACCATAATAATCACACAAAGAATGATTGTCACTAACTGTGCCCATGTGAAATGTGTTAAGGACCGATTGCCTCATACCAACATCTCAAACGAACAAATCAGCATAGGTTCAGTTGCTCCTTTTGGGTAAAACAGTGGTATATTTTTGCTGTTGTCTATACTTTTTACATATAAAAACAAACATTCAAACTCTGGCAAACTCACTTAGGGGTCAGAGCTAAACACAAATAAACTGATATATATGAATGACATTTGGTGAAGCAGTTGGTTTTGTCATGCTAAATGTTGTGTGGTAGTTTGGGCCCAACTCATGTTATTACAATACAATGTTCTGTTTTGGGTCCTGAAGTAAATGTCCGGATGCAGCAGTACTCATGTCACCTACCAAAACTGACCCCCTAACCATGGCAAAAGCACCCAGATAGCAGTGGCAGTGGCCTCACTAGTAAAACTCTGCACAATGCCACACCACCAAGACTGCTGAGGAAAGGACTGAGGTTTCCTAGATCTTGATTCGAACAAGCACAAGATATAAGACATGAGACATGCCATAACAGGTCAATCCTTGAAGGCCCCACCTTGCAACCAGGAGTCAAATAAGTAAAGTTTGATACACAATGGGGCCTTGATGGATTGGGCTTGAGCTGGCATGTCCAATAGATGCTCAGCTGAATCAGGATCTGGGAAATTTGGATGTCAGATTTGACACCTTCAGTTCTTTGGGTCTTTCCTGAGCAATCTTTATGGTATGGCAGGGCACATCGCTCGGGGAGTTCCTTTGACATTATGCCATTAGGGTGTGGGTCCGTGACGGTGTTTGGGTGGGTGGGGCTTACAAGGCAGGAGCCACGTACCTCCAGGACTCAAGGATTCCCAGCAGAACAGGTTATTGTTGCCAAATAATCAATGTTACTCACTTCACATAATAAAGGTTTTAATGTTGATAGATAGAATTTATAAATGTTGTTCCCTTTTGTGCTTCCCCCACAGAGCTTGAATCTATAGTAGATTTGTCTCAGGCACTCCAGTTCGATTTGACTCTTAGCAATCTCTACTACAGGTTTATAACGGAGTGATTCCTCAGATAAGGAGAGACTGCTTACCTCCTCACCCAGCTACCCATTACTGAATACTACAGTAAGAAAATGACACTGATCTTCATAATGCCAGACTCCCACATAGAGCACTTCCATTGACCTAGCTTGGTCCTTGGTCTCTCTTTTGATTACCCCAGCTAATGACAACCACTGTAACCACTGGAGCTTTATCGGGATGCTTTTCCTGCTATACTGGTATTTTCTCAGACACAAATCATTTACTTTGACTTTGCCACATCTTTAAATGAAAGATTTCTTAGAAAAAATATTTTTATAGCAGTTAAACAATTTCATAGAGGAACAGGAAGGCTGTTAACAATCCCTCTAAAGATTTGCCAATGGACTTGGGGCATGTTTAAAAATTATAGCACACCATATTGAATAATTAAACACAGCTTAATGAGAATGAAGAGAGAATTATGTTTTCAGTTATTTTGACAAAATCCTATTCTCTGGTAATTGGATCATACAAGCAGTGATTACCCCACACTTAAAATGAATTGTACCAAACTGCCAAAGGGACTTATTTTGCCTTGTGAATAGGACTATGTGGAATAAAATCAGGGAAAACTGCTGTTTTTACACTATTCCTGTAGATTAAGAAGATTCTGAAGTAGTCACAGATACCACTGTCAGATGTTACATTTCATCCTTTTGGATGCACTGGGGACCTTGGGGCTTCAGGCACTGACTGTGAACTCAAGATTTTGGTCCAAGTGAAGAACTTTACTCTTTAATCTCTCTGTCCAGATATTTCCTGTGGTCTCTCAACTGTGGTGTTGACCACACAAAAAGGCACAAAAATTACAAGAATATTTAAAAAGGAAGCAGGAATATTAAATTCTCCAAATAAATCTACAAAGTTCCACTTATCAGAAAGATACATCAGTGTATGCAATTAATTGTTTATAATCTTACAGGATGGCATATCAAAAACCTGCCTCAGTATAAGATTTATTCTTTTCGCTATGCTTAACATTTTACTGATTTTTTGGGACATGTGCTGAATTTAACCAGCAGGTGGAGTCAGAGAGCATTTGACAGAGATGAGTTGGAGTAAAACAGGACTGCACATATTATGTTCAGTATGCAAGCTTTATGTTGAAGTCATTTACATAAATGTTGAACAGTCTAAAATGAACGTAATGTAACATAGCTGATGTCTGTGTTTTATTTGCTTCAGTGAAACACTGCTACACTTAAATCAGGCCTGTAGAGCTTCCTGTCCGTATTCCATTTTTTGACATAGTCATATAGAGATTTGTTTAACTTAAAGAGTTACAGGGTTCTAGATGGATAACAGTAATTGTTGTCACAAATTACTTCGCAAGGAGATTCTCCACACACACATACACACCACCCAGCAGCCGACTGATAAATGAACATCAGTTAGATACTGGTGCTTATAACCTTCAGAATGTTAGAAAATGTCGCTCTGAAAAAATTGCAAAGGCAAATGATCCTGGCATAATTCATCATTGTCTACTTTTACTGATTTAAAATAAAATCACAACAACAGCCAAAAAATGTGTAGTTATTTACTGGACAAGTGTTCCGAGTCTCTGCACTTTGGCAGTCAGGTTTCTCGTTTCTTGACTTTTAAGAAACTGGCTGAGTTTGTCTCAGTGCAGCTCTGTTTTTATCATAGCTACATCTTCTCCTAATCCCTCGTGGACAGCACTATCATGGTTGCCTTGACAGTGCAGACACTTCGCCTGCTCCCTCCTTGACTGATAAGTCTCAGCACAACTGCCCTCCACTCTCTCCACAGATAGAACCAGGAGTCATAAATACGAAGGCAATATCTTTATGAACAATTTATTGATTGATGGCTGTTGCTGCTAGCAATAATGTTCAATTTCAAAACACATTTTCCCTGTTAAAACCTCATCTGCAATCCTATAGATTCTGTAAGCATTTCCCAGGAGGTTACAGCTATGACAGCACTGCTGGCATGCAAGAAAATCTGCTTGATAAGGGGCTTAATTTTCACAACTACTCTTTATTGGGTAACAATGAGGTTACTAAATTATATCCAAGTTCAGCCACTGTATCACTGACACCTGCCTTGGTTCTGTGAATGCACTATTGTTCCTGCAAACAAAACATCCCTAAAGTTACTGACTCAGTCCCTTAAACTGAGGGATGTATATGATTGTCACATGGAAAATGAAATATTAATCATGAGATTCTGTTCATTGCATTAGCTTAAATATATATCTGGGGTGTAACCTGATATTTAAGATGTGATCACTTATGACCATTCTGTGCAGAAACAGTGATATGTATCCTTCAGATCCCACTCCAGCTAAAATTACTCCATCCATGAAATAGAGGTATCCATGGTTACATCAGGAGCCATGTTAAAGGGTGCTCAGTGTATCTCTATTCTTTAGCAGTCCCCACCTTTTTCCTCATTCATCATTTGAAAGAAATCACTGTGCCACCCCAAGGTTTCCGACAGCTATGATTTGGTTTTGCAAATGAGATTTGCAGTGAATAATTTCAATAATATTGATGAAGACAGAGTGGCTATTAAATAGCTCTAAATTATGAATGCAAGCCATATTACATCTGCAGTTACCTGCTCGACTGAGGGAGTGAAATGCAGAGCTTGTGTGGTTCTGTGCTACAGAGGCTGCATGTAGAAAAATTGTATAGGAGCATCCCCAATACAACGTATTTGGAGTCTTCAGAACAACCTGTTACCTTGACAACGCAATTTTATCATTCAAGCCCATTGCTACCTTCTCTCACAGCAGGAATCAAATGTGCCTTAAATGTATACTACTGCAGGGTTTACACCTCAATCCAGGGTAGAAATGAGATGTTAGATAGGTTGAGATGTGCAGAAAATTTTGAATTATGATGTCACTCCATCACTGCAAAATGTACCATGTAGGATGATTTTCTAGCCTTTGCAATAGTAGGAAGGGCTTTTGATTCAGGTGCTTCAACAAAAGATGGACAATAAGATTAATGCAGATACTGGAAGACAAGGTTATAAAATAAGATAAATAAAATGGTTGTTTTTCTACTGAATCTCACCAGCATCCAGGACAAATTCAATCATTTTCTAAAGGCATCTAAATAAAAAACTAGAACTACCTGTTTGAAGAAACCTAGATCAGTTAAAGTAAATGAAAACTGTGAGGAAATGTTTCCTTTACATTCAGTCTGTGTAAAAAAATATATTATTATACTCTTTCACTAGCAGATAACTTTAGTTTATTATAAATTGTATATCAATTTTAAAAAAGTATAAATTGTATATTGTTTGTTTGTCTATTTGTATGCACTGACATTAGTCTCGTAGCCTTCATCCGGCTGCAGCACTGTTGGGACCAACATTTTTATGAAGAACGCATAGTAATACTGAAAGACAACAACATATTTTGACAAACCTTTGAAAAATCCACCTTTCTATAATATGTCCACATTACAGTCAGTAAATTGCTTCTCAGGATGCTGAGAGAACACTGTACATATGACCTCAGCATAGCTAAAGCCATGTACATGCATATCTGTGTGTGTGACATCACTTTCCTCGCTTGTGTGCCTGAGCTCAGATGATTAGGGATGTGTTTGCTGGATAATGAGCAAGGTCAAACAGTGTAGGAGAAATAGCTGTGTGCTGGCTGGTACATGGACATCATTACATTGAAGTCATGGCTGTCCGACATGTTGCAGCAATTTCTGCTGTTCATTAACTTTAGTGTAGTTCTATATACAATTGACTGGGAGTGTGCTCAGTGCTTGAATATAGTTTGCATCCATATATACAAAATAGTGTGATTTCAGAGTTCTTTCTATTGTTCTGGACTAATCCAGTGTCAACCTGATTCAAGTTGTATTCAAACTAAAGTGACATCATGCACTTATCATGCCATTAACATTAAATTTATAATGACTGTTCACAAAAGCAGCCGTACATGGCTTGTAATGATTAACTGTACCATTTTTAGCCTGCTGAGTATCAGATGTTAGTTGGTCATGTTATCCACCTCTGGTAAGAGGTTCCTCTCTGACCACAGCTACAGAGAACTGTCTCTAATTAAATCTAACTTTCTCAACTTGATGAGGCGATTCAGATCTAATCAGTCTCAGAGCTGCTGTGTTTTAAAAGAAAAAATGTGTAACGTCATTACACTGCAGGGCTTCAGTGGAAAGTTGGCCTGATGGTCTTACAGTTCTCACAGCTGTGCCATGGGCACTTTGGTCCAAACTGAAAATGCTCAACAACTGTTAAATTGTTAAAACATTTTGTAAAGACATTCATGAAATTCAAAGGATCAACCCTACTGACTTTCTGATTCCCTGACTTTTCTTTAAGCGCCATCATGAGGTTGACACATAAGCAATGTCACAACAGGTACAGAATGGATCACCATGCAAATAGCTACCGTAATAACTTTGTTGATTCCTTCACTTTTCATCTTGCACTATCATCGGGTTGACCTTTCAGTTTGCTTTATGACCAAATGCTTGTGACCAAAAACTTTGGGTTTTTGGCTAACAAGAAAATGTTAGTATGCTAAAACACTGGACCAAGATGGCTGTCAGAGTAAACGTTAAACCTGCTACACATGACATGTTAGCATGCCACTAATGACTGTGTGCTCTAGTGTTGTTTTTTTCTTTCTTTTAGCTAAATTCAGAGTAATTTAATTTGAACCCTCCCATGGTTTACACACAATTAGATGGACACCTACACATTTAAGGATGTGTAGGTGTCTAAAGACTGTGCTTGATTAACATCTTGCTCCCTTTCCTCAGGGAGAAGCAACTTTTCATCATCATTCGGTTTAGACAGCAGAGCTCCACCCGTTTATTCAGACAGAATAAATTAAAGTACCTGTGAGGGTGTGCTCATGCGTTGGTCTCGCATGTAAAATCCCATAATCTTCCCATTTATTTTGCTGTGAAACTGCCTGTTTTCCAAGTGTGATTACAGAGAGGACAAACATTTGAAGCTTGGATGCTTAACTAAATGAAACAGACTGTTTGTAGATGGGCTCTGACCAAAGTCACTGCCTCTCTGAAGTAACAAAATCAGCTTTTTGAGCTGAAAACATAATAAGGTGCTGAATGAAGTGCTCATGATCCAACACGCTACCCTCAGTAGAAAAAATAGCCATCAGGTACATTGATGTAAATCAGGTGTGAAATTTACGCTGGATTTTAACAATGTTGTTGTTGCTTACCCTTAATCTGATTCCTAATTATTTGAGCGTTGTGTCCATGTAAGCACAGCCATCTTTCACATTTAATATGTGCTCAGATTCAGCACTCCAGACATTGGTCTATTCATAAATGTGTTGACTGAAATGATATAAACACTTGACCTTTCACTCAAGAGACAGAGGGACAAGGTGGAGAATAAAAGGAACAGAAGACAAGTGATGTTAAAATGAACATTTATAATGACTCTTTGTTGCCGTCGCAAAAATAATCTTTAAAAAACAATTCAATTATTAACACTGAAATGCTGACTTCACTGGTAGTCCACGAGTCATAAAACACAACTCACTGAATTTCTTTTACAAACACAGTACTACAGTTACATTAAATAGTCATTACCGTTAAATCTATTAATGAATAATGTTCAAATAAACTAAGAATAAAAACAATGACACTTTTAAAATCCTCTCATTCCCTCACCAAAGTACAGTAGCTGTTGTCATTTTATCAACAGTGTATCATTTAAAAAATATACTGCTTCTGAGATGTTTCTCTGACAAAAGCAGAAAACAGACTGGCAGCATAACAATAATGGTGCATGAGCTCAAACGTAGTACAATTAGGGTGATGTTTTTCAAGGGGAGTGGAAATGGGACGTAACCATTCCAGTGATCTAACATTTAGTTATGTAGGCTGGCTGCCTATTGGCTCAGTATGGAATTATTTGGCACTCTTGCTGACAATATTTGCCATAAAAAGCTTTCACACTTTTTCGAAAATGGCACAAGAAGACATTTCCTAATATATTTAGAGGACTTTTTCACTTTAAAAGACATATAAATGCTGTCCTAGAAAGCCCTTTAGGTAGTTAACACTGTGGACTTTCACAGATTCTCCTCATCACAAACCAAAGACAGAACCGTTGTCATTAATATCAAAGAGAAATGTACCCAATCAGCAACATCACTTTTTTTCAGGTTGGAATATTTGATCTTATGCTGTCAGTCCATTTTTTTCTGAGATGGAAAGAACGGAGGTTAAAACCCCAAAAGAAAATTTACAATGATGTGATAATGGTTGCAAGGTACTAGCATGCTTTCTCCAGTTTACACTTAAGCAAGCGTTTCAACCCTGCAGAATTGTCCACCAGGAAACAAAAGAACAGTCTCGCAGAGTTTGACAGCAAAAGAGATGTAAAATATCCAACACATACATGGGTTCTTGGGGATGGAGAAGGTCAACCAAGTTCATGGGAGGTTCAGAGGGTCAAAGACAAAAATGGCCTCATATCTGGTTGGCAAAGAATCCTGCAATTTCTCAGACGAAAGGGCTCAGAAATACCTTTATCCATTTAAAGGGTGGACACAGTAGCAGGTGCTCAGTGTGATGAAACACAAATCGTGATATTGTGTAGGCTGAGAGAGTGAGACTCAGGGAGAAGAGGTTGTGAGAGAGGAGCAAGCAGCTTTAGCCAGCTTGTAGCGTCCTAGCCTTCTTGTGAAAGGGCTCTGTGGGGGCGGATGAACGTCCAGAATACATTTGGAGTGAAAATAAAAACAAACATAACAACTTTTGGAATGATACTGTAATTCGTTTGGCATTCAGATGTGAAACAGTAAATGCAACGACAGGGATATGTCACACAGAATACTGAAAGAAATCTCACTCATGTAACTAGGCCACTCACAGTCTAATAGGTTTCCTCTGTTTTTGTATCATGTTGAGGTGGCAGAGGCAATCTTCGTTTTGCTGGTGCCGATTATGTCTCTTTATGATCTGACTGTTATATTAGTCAGACCTTGAGCTTGCATCCCTCAGTACCTTCAGCCCAGTGCTTCGATCCCAATTTGCTGGAGAAATGAAAACTGTGTTCCAATTTAGAAATTGAAAGCAAAAGAGGATGCAAAAGGACAGGAGCGTACAGATTGCTCCTTGTTTCTCATGTTTGTTAAAGACAAAGCACTCAGTGATTGACACAAACCTCTGCTGAAGGGAATGTGAAGGAGAAGCCTTCAAGTGAGGAAACAGGTGCTACTTTTCTATTTTGTCTGAGACTCCAGCCCTTTCCATCATTCATGAGACCCAACAGGATCAGGGAACACATAAATAAAAGTAACATCAGAGCAACAGCAAAGAATGGCTGAAAAATTATAATAATAATGAAATAAACTTTTGAAAGCCAACATGGTGTGCTTCATTTCACACCCGATATGACCCACTGATCAGTAAAGTGCATTTATGCAACACCAAACAAACAAGATAATGTTGACAGCGAATCGGAAGTTGTGTTAAAACATATCTGGTTCATGACTGTGGCCGTGTGGGGCCTACCTGACTATAGCTGAAGTCTGTTATTGACATAGATATTAACTCTACATGTATTTGACATTCCTGCCCTGAATTTACATTAAAGACCAATGACATTCGACAAAAATTAAAAAGAGTAAATGGGGTACATTCATAGATCAGATCTGGGCTTTTAAGCTGTTACATTAAAACAATTTAAATGAATAAAAAATGATGGGACAGGTTACATGAGGTTAAACCTGTTTGTAAAGGAAATGCATGCCTGATATCCTCAAAAAGCAAAACACAAGGAGCCAATGCACTGAATAACATTTTCACGTTTGCTTGTTTCACATTTTAATACTCCTCACTGTACCTAAAAATCAAAATATCTTCTCTGATATGTCAAGAGATGAACTTCATTGATGAGAATTGGATCTGAGATGCGTGTGCAAGTGTGTGTGTGTGTGTGTTTGTCTTTTTTTGGGGGCCAACATGACAATAATGAGCTCCCTCCCAACTCCCGACATAAGAAAAACAACTTTTTTTAACATGAGGCGAGTAAACTTAAGTGCTTTACATTTGACTGCATGCAGCGTTTATGTCTTTGAATGTTGCGAGACACCTCGCAAATTTTTGTGATTTTTTTTCCTCCATAATTTACTTTGATACCATGCAATAGAAGACGTGCAAAAAGATAACACCTAACTCCACAAACACATTTTTGATTGTTAATGGTATGTTATGAATGCTTATAACATGTTATGCTTAGTCCATGCTGGCCTATAGAGACATTTGTGAGACAGCAGTACTTAAGCCACAGGTCAAACAAACACACAAGGGATGCATGGAGTGTAAAACAACATGGATCCATAAAAATCACAATCTTTAACTCTTACTCTATGTACCTATGGGATAAAACAATGCACAAAAAGTTCTTTGTCCTTTGTTTTCTTAAGTAATGTATTTGATTATCTTTTCTTAACTTAAAAGACAGTGTTTGATTGGCACTTGATCAGCACTTCTAAACAAGTTATTGATATCTAACATTTGATCGCACATCTACAATTTCAGAAGCTGCGGAGGTCTAGTTTGGCACAGGTTGTACTATGGAGTCTATTATTACTTTTACTATCTTACCAATACTGTATAGTATTCTATACACCTCGTTTTATGCTCCAGCCTTTTAGAGCATGTTTCTAATCAACAGACCAGACATCTTTTCAACTAAAATATTTTGTATAGTTTACTTATCAAATAGCAGCATTTTCATAACTTACAAAAAGTACATGTAAACCTATTCATTCAAAATCTTAGTAATTTCAAAGGTTCATACAACAGACATAAAACACAAAACAGGACAACATGCTACTATATTGCTTCCAATATTCTTTACATTTTCTTACTGTCAAACTAAATCATCAATGACAGAAATATGGACACCACCGGTTTGATGATGAGTCATCATAATGCACAAACAAATCGCGAAGCTAATCTTAATCAGGCTTAGTTGGCACTCTCATCATCCACACAAATATAACATAGTTCACATTGTATCGACAACGCTGGACTGCATTTGGACTACAAACTAGAATAGCTACAATAAAGTACATATAGATCATATGACATGACATATTGTATTCCACAGAAATGAATTCTAGTCATTTTCAGATAAGAGGATATGCATAAAGGATGTCATTGTTTCGGCTTGAGGTCACAAACAAGTTCCCACCTTACTCTCACTATCTTATGCATTCTGTCCTTACTATGCTTTGTTTAGAGGCTGAAACTTGAGCTCAGTTTGTTCAGCCAACATGTGAATATTTTATTCAACCAAGATTTGCCTTATTTTGGAAGAAAAACCAACACTTTCTCTTCCCTTAAAGGCCATAGTTCACGATCTGAACATTTCTAAATCCGACTTGTTCTTCTTATAGAGGGAATTTGATACTTTGAGCTAACGTTGCTGGTTGGTCTTGTGGGTGTCACAGTTTCAGAGGCAGGTGTTTTCTGTGCATTTTAGCCTTGTGAACTCTACGGCCTAGGAAAATATTTTCATACCCTTATGACCTATAGTGCATAACTCCCACCAGCAGCACACCCAGCACACCGCCCATGAGAAGACAAGACAGGAGCAAGGAGAAAGAGGGGGAGAGCACAGTGAAGGAAGAAACACAGACAGGGAGAAGGACACAGGAGGAATCCCAGAAGGGTGAGAAACAGCAACATGCAGGGGCATCAAATTTGAGAGAAAACAGAAAGTTAATGAGGGGCAGAGAGAAATAGTATTTGGCACAATGTATAGATCAGAGAGCTTAGAAGGAGAGCTCCCTGCAGTCAAGCAGTCCAGTTGCATTGATAAAACATCCCCTTGTTTTGTGCTTGTATCTTATTATATGCTAAAACCTTGGGCAGTAAAAGGTTATCTAATGCTATGATTTTCTTTTGTGGCCAGATTGTAGTTATGGATGACTGTGAAGCCTTCCAGCATGTAGCGACAGGAAAGATTTTAGTTAGGAAGGAAGGCTCACTGTTGCAATTGCCACGTATAATGTTTTCGGACACAAGGAGTTGTTTCAAACCATTTCAAGTCCATTTACTTTCAAACATGAATCATGAAAATGAAAAGAGAAAAGGCTATTTGTTAAATTTCCCCCCAAAAAGGGAGTTGTTCTGATTTTCTTGGACACTACTCAGCACCAACCCTCACAGCCGTGCATTCAGGAAGCTGATCATAGAGCTTGGGTTGATGGGGACACTTGAAAGATGTCTTTAGAACGGGAGAGTGGACGTAATAGGACCGGAGAATACAGTGCAGGAAAATGTGGTGGGAAGAATTTGTGGTTCGCTGATCATAAAATGTCCGCTAATTCAAGTGCAGTGCATTGGTACTGGTAAACAGAAACATTACAAGACGCTGGAGTATAAATGCTCTTGTGGAGAGATCCCTTCTGTCAGTATTGGTGGGTCTTGCGTATGTGACATAGATGTGCACATTAAAATATACTCACATCCCAGTGGGGATAGACACGCTTTACATTGTGTTCTTAATGTCTCACAGTGCAGTCTTCAGAGACCCAGTGTACTCAGGATGAACACCATGGATAGCAGCACAGAAGGAAGCTAAGGTAATCTTCGAGTGCTTGGAAATGCTCTAGACAATTAGCCTCCCTGCATTAGACAAACAATTGCCCATAAAAGACAATGATGCCAAAACATTTCATGATGTTTTATTGTATGCTCCACCAGAAGTTAGTGAGCGTCAACGTGTTTTGGGAACGATAACAGGCTGCCTGGATGAACTGCAGAATTGTTTTTTTGTTTTTTGTTTTTTTTTTCGTCTTGATGCAAATTGAGAAGGATGGCTCACAGAAAAAGTAAGTCCAAACCTTCTTTTCAAGTGTCATTCTACTTCCCTTTCATTAGTGTATGTCTCTTGACTATTTGGTACCCTTAATGTAAAGGCAATAGTTTCTTTGTTCACAGATATTGGTTCATACAGCTTTTCTTCTCAAAATGCTTTTTGTAGTGCTTTGTTCTCTTTGCAAACAGAACTGGTTAGACACTGCTTTAAGGTAGTCTGAACTTTAAGTGGATTCCTTGGAGTTAAAAGTGTGTGACTAAGGCAAAAAATATTGTTTGGTTGAATCTAGAGTACGGCCAATTTTTAGACGAAAAAAGAGACCTGCCTCGGGACTGATGGTGGACTTGAAATAATAGGGCTGGATTGCTTTTCATCATGAAATGCTGAAATCAATCCTTTCTCATTAGGTGAGAGGGCGGGTCAGATCCAATGGGCTTCGAATGGATGGACGACACATCAGCTCTTTTACATTACGTAAGGAGAATAGTCGCCAGAGAGCTTCTGATTTCATGGTAAAGGAGATAGAAACCTAATCCTATAGCACCAAGTACGGGTTAAAGAACAACATATTTATGTGTGTTTGTAGCTGTGACTGAATATGCAAATATGTTTCAGTGTTTGTGGGTTTTGGGAGCATTATCTATGTGTTCATGTAAAATATATTTGTACATTCCTGTGTGTCTCCTCTATCCTCTCACATTGATTATTAAACCCCTGAACTATACTTGCAGACAGCAACAGTGAAGTTCAGACGGGGTTGTGTTAATACATTTCTTTCACTGCAACACAATATTTGATCCCTGTAAATAAAAAATAGCAATAGGCTAATATTGTTTTTACATTCAGATCAACCTGTATTCACAGGTTTAAATAATCTATTTGTGTTTGAATGAGACCATGTCAATAAATAAATGATGGAAATATAAAATACCCAAATTTAGAAACTTCAATTATGATATGAGCCAGAATTCAACATATGTCAACATAGATGTGATTTCTTTAAAGAAATTATACTCAGATTGCTTCCCCATTAACTGAGATGACCTCAGGTGCTTGTCATAAAACCTCTCCCCTTTTAACAATGCCGTCTGCATTGTATACAAAGAGCAAGGTTTGAAAAACCGCTAACAGCTGGCTGGAACTTCATCTGACATACTCAACTCACCGGGAGCTGAGGTTTACAACTGAAGTTAAAACCAACAAAACCCAAACAGAAAACGTAAAATAAAACAGCTATGAGGTTTTGGAGGCGGGTGAAACCCTGCGGCCCCACCCTAGAATCTGCAGCTTGGCAGTGGACCAGTTCAGCTTACTCTGATCACCATCGTCAAAAGGACTCGACACAAACTTTTAAAAAACATCAGGACGTCAGTCCTAAAAACACATTCACATATCACACACACTTATCTTGGTTGTCTCCCCCACCTCCTCCTTTGTGATTCTCTCATTTTATACTGAAATATTGAACAGATATTTGGACGTTTCTTTTTTCTATTCATCATGACCCTCTCAATTCCCTTCTATCTCTGTCTTCATCCTTTCCTTCTTTCCTCTTCTGTTTCCTTTTAGCCCACCTTTTGTGGGTTGGTAGCGCGCACGCCCTGCTCGTAGGTGATCCGCTGGCTGATCAGATACTGCGCTGCTTGCGTAGCGGCTGGTGACCCTGTTATGGTAACTTTACGGTTCCGAGTACCAGGAATGAACTCTCCTTTTTTGGAGATCTGGATGCGGGCTCCTGTTAGCTCCTGGTACTCTACCAGCGTTTTCCCTCCTTTTCCCAAAATGGCACCAACCAGGTTCTCGGGCACGGCAATCTCAACCACGTCCTTGGCCCCATCTGCCAGCTTCTCTGTTGCCAGTAGGGAGGAGGCCATCAGTGGGGATGAAGCATTTAGGTAACCATTGGAAGCTCCTGTAGCAGCTGCTAGAGAACCAAGCGAGAACCCCCCGAGGCCTGTAGCAGGGTGGCCAGCACTGCTGGAGGCATCACTAGCGTAGGAGGCCAGTAGGTTAGCTGCAGCAGCAGCAGCTGGGTTAGCACTAGCTGCTACAGCAGCAAGGACCCCAGAAGCAGCTGCAGGGTTGAGGCCCAGGCCCAGGGTGTTGGTGTTGTAGCCATAGCTGGCCAGAGTGTTGAGGGCTGAGGTGATGGCCAGCAGATCATTGCCAGAGAAGCTGGACATGGCGGCAGGGAAGGCGCCCATTCCCGTCAATCCGGCCTGGCCCAGAAGGCTTGAGGCAGTGGCAGCTGCTGCGGCTGCATTAGGGAGCACCTCGGCCGTGTTAGCGTAAGGGGAGCCGGTGGGGTTGGAGTTGGCCACTGGGCCCGACACGTTGGAATAGCTGATGTTGAGGCAGCTGCTGCTCTGAGGGTCCTCCTGGATCTTCTGTACTATGATTTCCACAGCCTTGCGGTTCTGTTCAGGCTCCCCACTGATGGTTACCACTCGTTCCTGCAGGTTGATGCCCTCTGGCTTCTGGGAGAGCTGCACCCAAGCCCCTGACTGCTCCATCACCGCCTTCACTGTGGCTCCACCCTTACCGATGATCAGCCCAGCTGTGCTATTGGGCACGATCAATTTGGCCTGTGGAGAAATAGAAAGATTGAAATAGCAATAAAAGGTAACAAGAGAAAGATTTAACGATGTGAATGGCTGACAGAAAGAGGGATATCTCTTACTGAGTCCAAGTACTACACCAGCCCCCGCTTTACTCAGCGATTTGTTAATCCCAGGGGTTTAAACTGCAGCTGCCACACAGCTCTGTCTAGCAATGAAAGACTGTAGGTAAAAATAAACACATACCCTCACATTTTCCTGACCCTACCAGACTGTGGGTCATGGCCCACAGAACAAGTAAGACTGGCGACTAATAAACAAGGCGTTTAGAAAGTGAGCAGTTCCTACCGCACAGTGACCACACACCCTCATGGCTCTTTTGACTGCACGGTATCTCACCTGTTTGACACGGTCGGGGTTGACTGTGGTCTGCGGCTGCAGTATGCTGACTGGTTCGGGTTTCTGGGCGCTCTGGGGCATCTCGCGGACCTTTTCCGCAATGAAATTGTGGACACCATTAAGGGCTTCGACTGTACCCTGTATCAGACAGACACGTTCTGTTGTTCCTGTAAGAGGAGACAAAGAAGAGGACAAACAAAAGTGATCAGTTGCTGTTATGTGTTCTGAGTGCGTACTTGGCAAGCATATTTAAGGGACTTGCTAGGATTTGGACAAAAAAAATCTACATTTATATTAAGACGTCTTGGCAATGAAAAATGCTCCTTGACATTTTACAAAGAGACCAATCACTAAGCTATTCCTCACTCCCTCCGTTTACAGGATCAACAGAGAAACAGCTGAAAGAAAGAACCATGCTTAGTTAGCGAGCCACAGGGGGGAGAAGGATTCCTCCACAATGATGTAACTCTTTCAGTGCTGTAATACTGAGCCTGTCCTTGCCTCGCAGCTCTAATAGACTAAACACACACTTGTTCCTCCTCTAGGCTTCTTTCTACACCCACATTGACGATCCAACCGGCATTCCGTTGCCATGGTAAAGGGGCCGAGCCGTGGAAACAGGTGATGCAACAGCGAGTCCTTTATACTAGCTTGCTAGATTTTTAAAACACTCTCCCTTTTGTATGAACCTTTCTGCCTTGCTTGAGAAAGGCACTGGTTACTGTTCTTTAGTTGAAGTAAATATGAAACCTCCTTCACTGATGGCACAGCTCCGAAATGGTGCAATTATTTTAGTGCGGAAAAAGTGCCACATTTTCCTTACGTATGGTGTTAAATGTGTAAGAAAGATCAGCTGAAAATATAATCTTGTGTCCGAGGAGCACCACTCTATTTCAATTTGGGGAATATTATCTTCAGTTCAACAGAATTTCAAATTATAAGACTGGGTTACACAAAAGTGCATCTGTGCTTCTAGTCATTTATCCACGCTCAAGTAATGCTAAAATGAACCCAGGGAAATTAGTCAAAGTCAGACCTGATTGGCTTTATGCCATAGACATGTCTAATAATGGATCTTAGAAAGTCAATAGGTCAGTTCGAGCACATCAGGAAAAGAAGTAGCTTGCTCTAATTGGGCATAATGGGGGAAAGGGCACCTGACCTAAAATTGACCTCATTTCCTTAGTTTACTAGTTACATTGTTAATAGTAAAAATAGTTCTGTATAATACCCAAGGAAGATGAGATAAAAACTGTTGGAGATACAGACACACATCTTGACCCTATTCCTGTCACCTAATATTTATTAAATGTGACCAAAATAAACCTAAATACAAATCATACTGAAAGACGAACAAGTAGGCTATAAATAAAAGCTCATCGAGCCTTGGACAGAAGCACACTTGGCTCAGTGTTATTGTGCCGCACCTGCCTGTCATTTTCGAAGTGACAAAGTGGCAGACTGAAGCCTGCGAGTACAGCCACTTGACCTGTTGTAGATTTTTATGTCGGTGCATGCACTCATCATAAAATATTATTCCTAACATTTCAAAATGATAAGAGACATTTCATGATATTAATCGCATGCACAAAGCATTGCAGCCACTGGCTGTGTTGGAAATAAAATAAAATAATAAGTAACGTCCAAAATCCAGGGTCAGTTGTTTGAAGATGAATCAGACAAGATAAACAGAGTCATTTCCTATTAAGCCTGTTTCCTTTTATTTCCCATGGTTCCTGTTAGTGATGAGTGTTATGGAGGAAAAACTAAGAGGGTTTTAATTTTTGCTTGTTTAATAAGATGCAACCAGGTTACAAATAACAGGCACAAAATATAAAAAATGCAGAGGGATGGAAGTAATATGTGTGCAAAACGTAACTATACTGGAGGTAAACATAAAAAGCTGGAGCTTGGAGACAGTGAGTTCACCTTAGTCTGACTTCATGGAATTTATTTACTGAGAATTTTTTTACTTGCCCTACTCCAGTACAACAAATTATGAACTAGGCCATTTTGAGTGACGTGAGGCATACTCTAAAGACATAGTGCTTAGAGTTATCACTGCTTTTGCTTTGCTTTTCCACCATTACTCGTTGGGTGGGGAGGCTCCTCTACGTTGCTTGGGTCAGCAACCTCTAGTTAAACATTGCTACATCTTTAAGGAGTCACACTGCTTTTAAGTAAGTTTATCCTGTGGCACAGACCTTAATATATGGCTCCAACTTAGTTCTCGGATGAGATAACATGAAGGGGACATGAAACTGTCTGAATGCTACATTTTTATTCCCCACCCTTTCTACTTCCTAAATTGCTTGCATCAGCCACTTGCCTTCTGTCTCTTTGAGAGTGACAAATTTCATAATAAAAGCTCTGGGGTTTGAGTTGCAGGAAAAGCTAGCTCATCCTCTCATTGGCAGAAGGGGAGAGAAATGTGTCATTGCCCCTGAGAGCACACATCTCAGCCTTCAGCTTTCCCCAGACAGCAATGAATCTCAGGTCTTCTGTCTTGATACTGAAGTAAGAAAGTTTTAATATTTCTGTCTTGTTCGCTGAGTTCTTCTGTAATGAGGATCTGCCTCTGCCCTAGCTTATCCAACCTCTTTGTGATTTATTCAGACCGTTAGCATGCCACACATAAAGTATCACCCATAATTACTGTCATCACATCAGCAGATTTTTTAAGTAATTATTCACACTACAAATTGAGCTGGAATGTTTTTGTTGAAAATCCCAGAGCTGAATATATTCATCCTGTCAAGTTGTTGCCATATGGCATGTTTCTCTACAATGTAAACACTGAACTGTGGGGATCTTTTGTAACATGTCATTTATAGCAAACAAATCAGAAACAGCCTCTTGGACAACTTTTACATTACATCACACTCTGACTAGAAGTTCCCAACAATCAATCTTGCCATCTTTGAAAAAGACAGTAAACATGCAATGCTTATCAAAGGCATTTTCTGGTTTCCATTACAGACAAACAAGCCATTAACTTACAGACTGGTTTGCTAAATGTATCTGATTCTAACAAGGTGCAGGAAGACAAGTAATGAAGTGTAAATGTAGGCAGAAACAGAACACTGTGGGACCTTTTAGGATAAGAGATAGCATCACTTAGGATCTGAAGTCTGTGTCACATTAAAATACACCAGAGATTTTACTATGAGAAGGAACACTCACACAAAGTGCAATCTTCTCCGACAGAACTTTGAACAGACCTCAAACACAGCAATTTCTTCATGTTAAAAAAATCTTTGGTAAATCAGTGGTCATTTTAGGGATGTTTAAATAATACGATAGATTTTATCCTTATTTTTGTGATTTTATGTCCAAAGCCAAAAACACTGTCATTAAAAGTCAATTTCTGACTTCCACAAGAAGCCAACATGAGCACTCAAAACACAATTTAACTCGCTGTTTACCACTCGCATTACTCCATACTCAGCTGACATCAGCATTAGAAGCCTAGAGAAAACGTCTGGCAACATTGTAGCTTTGTTTCATTAGTGGGCAGGGAGAACATGGAGGAAATAGTTCATCTCTACCAAGACTGACAGATGAGGGTGAGGGTGAAGCTTGAGAAATATGACCACAGTGAGTGTGGCTTCAGTATGTTACATTTAGTGTTTTAACACTTGAAAATCAAAATTCCAATGCCTCAGTATGCATTGGATATTTCTACAACCAATCAGAGCAACAAGATGTGAACTTCAACCAATCAAAGCGATGTCATAGAATGTGTGAAGTAGCACTGAGTGGCACATGCAAGTTTGGGCCGTCTTAAGTTCAATTTCAAACAGAAAAAAAATGGCAGCCTGTTCACAAATGCTCTCAAATTACAGCTAAAAGTAGACAAAAAACTATTTCTCAGGTTTCTCAAGCAGAAAACATGAACACAATCTTAATTCTCATCTGATCAGCATTAACTACTTTGACAGCTGTTGAGATGCACTGACAGAGCCGCAGACAACCTACAAGAGCACTGAAATGTGTGACATATGACTTTTTAAATCTGAACTGGTTATGTGCTTCTGTCAGTCACTGTATCGAACCCGCTCCATATTAGATAAACAGTTGTGACTGACTCGACATGGGCGAGGTTGGGAAAATCTGTCTAAATAGGAAGGGCCCAGACCCATCTGCCTTAGGAAATAAACCATGAGCTAGCCAGATTGGTGTGGTTCCCTGAGTTTAAACCACCACTCGTTACGTAAAATCAATTCTATTAACTTTATTAGTGCCTGTCATAACTGTCCGTGTAATGTACTTGTTAAATCAGCTGCAGCAAGTCTGCCTGCAGTACTACTGTACTGAGCATTTATAAGGCTACCCTGCAGTCTCTGAGGTGGAAAGTCGGAACAATGCCTGTCTCCGAAAAAGGAATGTTTCACAACAATCAGTGTACTTTGTTAGGCTATGACTTGTCAAAAGTCAGATTTTTAGAAAAAAAATAGGACAGGATTTGAGATTCTGTAAAACTGCTCATAATCTTGGCCTGTTAGCTTCTGGTCACCCTGTCAGATCCCTACCTGATCATTTTTCATCCATGCCTGTTCCTCACTTGTTAATTTCCTTTTTAAATCAATACATTTGCACCCACTACAGGTGGCTAGCATAAGGGCTAATGGTAACAAGTAGGCAGCGGTGCTAACCACCAGTTAGAAGAGGGCTTTATTAAAGCATTTTTCAGTGCTCTAGCATTTCATTTCATTTCCATAAATACTGGAGGCTCCCTAAAGACAGATAAAATGGGAATGGTTCAAATTTTAGCTGCAGCAGCTGAGACAGC
>JAPZDZ010000006.1:339843-355754 GCA_029783805.1 Acanthurus tennentii
TCCATAAATACTGGAGGCTCCCTAAAGACAGATAAAATGGGAATGGTTCAAATTTTAGCTGCAGCAGCTGAGACAGCCCGACTTTAAGTCTCTAATTTAAGTCTCTACAAGCGCTTGACGTAGATCCTGTATTTCCTACGATGCAACTCCGTAGTGTTTTTCACTACATCTTCCCCACCTTGTAAAAGCAAACAAAGCTTGTAATACAGACTTTCAGATAAAAAACTCAAAATTTTAAAATCAAGCTCGGTTTACCCTGATTATGTCATAGTATACATACATGCGTGTTAAGAATTGAACGACAAATTAAATTCATGTATTTTGCCTCCAGACGAGGAATCAGACAGTAATGCTCTCCAGCACAACATTACCACCTTAAGTGAAACATTCCTTCAGAATACTGCAGTGTACAGCACACTGTAAATACAACACTCCATGGTAACCAACCTCCACCAGGAAGTTCACTCGAGGTACAGAATCTAGAGAAAGAAAAAGTTACTCTTTCCAGTAGTTTAAAATTGCCTTATGACATCCTAGACGGAAGTAATAGTGTCCTTTAGGGAGCATGGTGAGTATCAACTGCACGTGAGGGTACAATTGAAATAGTGTCATGTTGAAATAGTTTGCTTGCTACAGTTTCTTTGCCTGCTCCTCTTGAGAAGGACATTCTTTAAATCACACTCTTTGAAATAATGGTGTTTTCCAGTCCGAAGCCATACTGTGATTGATATTTTAATGATCAGATAATGGAAAACATACGCCCAGTGTTTCTATGACATCACAATGTCCTAATCTGTGTGTGCTGTGCAAAGTAAGTCAATACATGCACTTGGCTGGAGGCCCGCTGCACAAAGGGTTTGAAGTTTTGTTTCTAAGTTTATGTTCAAATTGTGAACTCCCACAGCTCTCTCTGCAGCTGCTTAAATATGCGAATGTGTGTAAGTAGGTGTGAGTAGGTGCGTGTATGAGTTGGATGCACAGTATGAGTGGGTGAATACATAGCGTGCTTCATTTATGGGGGCTGGAGTAATCCAGTAATGCAAGGGTTCAAATGGGTTCAAAGAATCAGTCCGTTTTGTTGAACCCATGTGTTAGAAGGCAAGCACGCAAACAAAATTTTAAGAGAGGTATGATGTCATCGAATCTGGCCTAAACTTTCCCAACTACCAGGAACCAAATCTGAGAGAAACAGTGAGTGGGGAGAAGGAAAGAGGAAACTTGGCATGTGTTGGAGCAGCTTGAGTACAGCTGGGAGAGGGGTCATGTCCACAGAGAGAGATTGAAACAGGCTATTTCTGGGCCTCCCCCCCTGTCCCCTCGCTCACATACAATCATGCATCATCCACACCCTTTACTATCTCTGCTCATCCATCTCAGTCCGCTACAGCAGTGCCCAGTTGTACTGTTCCCATCAGGACCTTTGAAATCATGGTCCGGTGTCTTACTGAGGGATGGGTGGGAGATGTGAGGTGGGTGGGAATCTCAGACTGAGCTATCGCAAAGGATTGCAGAAGAAAATGGCTGCATCAGTTGTTGTCCCTTGATTTCTCTAGTGTGCAATTGTGCTGTAGTTGGAGTGGCTCAGGCTGCCGCAGGATGAGAGATGAGGGCGTGAACTGTGTGTAATGGCATTAGCATGCTATATTAGCTGAAAATACAGCTGATTCAACAGTAAAGAAGGAAGGACCAGATGTAACGTAGCTGATAACTTTGACGTGCCTGCCACTAAAATTCAGGGCAGGATTTATTTTATCTACAACATAACAGTTTCTGTTTCAAACCTACCAACCTCACCATGTTCCATACAGCTAGTATTTTAAGGCCTAACCTCTGCTGGCTTCTTAGAAAGTGGCACTCTCAGCTATTGTGCACTGTACAGTAGCACTTGTTTCATTTTACTTGTGTGGGCCAGAACATCCACCCAATCAAATTCTAGCCAGCACCCTGTCCCTGAACTCCTCTTCTCACTCATCACGGTAATGAGTGGGGGGATGGGCAGAGCAGGTGTTGGCCTATGAACACATCCACAATCCAAAGAGGGAAATAAGGATGCATGACACTCCTTTCATTTGTTCCTATTCCAATGAAGTAGCCATAATTCATTCCCTTAAACATAGTTGGCCTTGAGTGTGGAGGTTTTATAGCCTTGCCCTTATGAACGTGCATCCTGTCATCATATCTAAGAGAAACATTATGAAGGAAAAAGTACAGAAAAAAATATCCGCTCATACCCCTGCTTCTTTCTCTCCCCCAGTGCTCAGTCACTCCCTGCCATGCTTAAGTCAGTCCATTATATCACATATAACTCACAGCACAACAGGTTAAAATGTAACCATGTTGTGTGTTATTTGGTGGTATAACCTGCTGTGCTCTTTTTCAGTTTGCAGAGGTCAAAGGACACGCATAATCTTTCAGATTTCCCCTGTCATTGCTCGTTTGTAGCGGTGGCTGCTGAGGGCTATCCCAGCACTGACTGTAAACCCTATACTTTAGAAATGTCTGTAGTATTTCTCACAAGTATATTTTGTACTACTCATATTTCATAGGTCATGTGCACTGCTACTTGTTTATATCTAAAGAGGTAATTATATGTTCTAAATATATAGACAGTAAAAAGTATACTACTACACAGGGATTATTTGCTTGCATCAGTTATCACAGAAAACATCTGGAACTAATAAGCTGTGAGACGCTCAGCACCTGTTATTTTTCAGCAGGTTGAAGCCTCCTCTGAGGCATGAAGGACAAACACCAGGACTCCTCTACGACTCAGACGTTTGTTTTAGGACACTTAGATGGTTCAGCATCGACCCCCGTGTGATAAGGGTCACTGAGCTGCACCAGCATCCTTCTCCTTTTGCAATTTTTGCGTGAGACTGTCCAGCACAATTAATACTATCAATTGGCACTGTGTGTCTTCTACATCACAGAACTGATGCTCATTTTTAGGGGAAATAAAATGGAAGCTCCACTCAATTTCTTTACATACAAGCCAGACAACTGCTGCGATACACAAACATTAGACAGTGATCACTTAAGAAAAAAAGCCAACAGCCTACTAGCCAAGCAACTTAATTGAAGCTGAAATTGCCTGCAGACTTGAATACTGCATCTGAGATTTGTAACATCTACATGCATGTTTAGCCCCTCAAGGACATAAGGATAATCAAGTTCAAAGTGTTTACGATAAGTGCGTGATTAAAATGGACTGCAATTACTCATGGGAAACCAAATGAAGAGGATATATCAAATGCTCTCTTGCACCAAAGCATCACTCTTTCAGCTTGGTAATGAGTTAGACGACTCCTCTCATATATATAAGCCTTTATGCTCATGGATTTTAATTACTGTGTGTCCATTCTTACCTGGGTAGAAGTCTTTGGATTTGGACAGCTTAATGGTGGCACCCGTCTCTTTCTGCAGTTGTACGATGGTCTGGCCGCCCTTGCCAATTATAGAGCCGGCTGCATAGCTGGGGATCAGCACCTTCAGGAAGTACTCACCCTCCTCTGGGGGAGAGACACACAAAGTGGGAGAGGGTCACATCTTGTAAAGCAGCATTGCACATCATCACATACACCAAACTGGTACCCAGCCCCCAATACCCTGAGCAAGCAAAACTTCACAATGGGAATAACACAGCTGTGACATATATGGGGAAAGGCAATAAAATAATCGTGTGTCTGTGTCCCTCTGGTGAAGGAAAGGTATCTGGAAGGAGATTATGCCTTTTGGGTTCTTTGTAGCTTTCAGCGCATTCACATTTTATCACAGATTGGTGACATGTTCTGTGTCCTGTCCCAGATTTCTTGTAGAGTAAATGATGACCTCCTTTCCAGTTTGCAGAGGTCTAATTTTAACTGTTTTCAAGGAGTTTGAGCAACCTCTGACTAAATAAAAAGCCAGGTTCAGTGTTACTAATCATTCTTCTCACATGAATAAAAGGAATGATGAATTTACAGTTCAACATGAATGCAAAGTAAAGTGTGTGTTTTCTGAAGTAGAAAGTTAAACACACAGAGGGCTCAATGCAAACACATGAAGCCATTATCCATGCAGTTCATGAATGCCACTACACAGTGATCCTTCTTAATTAACAGACGTGGGAAGAACATATGGGAACCAATCCCTCAGATTTGTTCAAAGGCTGTACTGCCAAGATGGTCTAAATCTCCTCCATTTTGGAAGGGGCTTCAGTGGCTTACAGTGGCTTGTAGCAGTCAGTGATTGACAGCACGTCAGTTTGAAGAATTTGCAGCCGAACAGGTTTCTCCCTCTCAGTTGTGAAAGTTCCTTTTCCTACAATGCTAATTAAGAATTAATCAGCACCAAAGTGGGCAAAGTGTCTGTCCAAGAAAACTGTGATCACATTGAATGAGCTAATCCAGAAAAAAGCAATCAACCACATATGGAGCATGGACCTGAATACAATTAAAAGAATCTGCCAACAATACATTTTAAGTATTACATTTACAGATGTGGAGCGGCTGTGATTCCCCACTGAATCCTCAATATTATATCACTGACGTCATTGTAAACATTTGGTACAGGTGCATCCTTAGCACTGATACAAATAATCCCCTCTGCATGCTGATTTCGATGCAATGACGTCATGTTTGATCCTTTTCAGCTGCCTCAAGGGTGACGTCACTCGAGCGGGCAGAGATGTAAAAAGGCACTGTCCATCTTTGTAGACAAGATTTCTAATACGTTTTCAAGTGTAGTATGATGCAGATTTTCGCTCACGGATGCCAAAGCTACACTGTCCGTCACCGTGTCAGTGCTTCCTATGTTTTGTGGAGGGTATCGAATATGGGGGCTTGACGGACATGGTGGGAAGGAAAGACGGATGGATGGAGGTGGACTGCCTTGCCTGAGATCAACCTGTTGCCTCAGTAATGCACTCATTAGATGCAGATGTGAATGAACATGGCACTGTGACATTAAGAAATTTCACAGCCTAGATGTTAGCTCTTCTCCTTATTGCATTAATATGCCCCTCATGTTCCATTCAGACACAGGCTTGTTGTTGTGCACATCACCCATAACCAATGGTTCCGACAAATATACAGACAATGACATGATTGTTAACTGAATTCACTTTTGATTTAGTTTAATTAGTCACAGTTGTGGAGGCAATCTCAAGTCCCAGAACATATTATACCCACATTTACCTGAAAGCACAGACATAAAATGAAAGCTGACACCACCATCGAAAGCTAGTAAATATATCAGGTGCTGCTCAATGTAAAATTAATCTGTGTACGTCCATAAAAAAAAGCAAATAGATGATAAACCTTTAGATAGACAACACAGCTATGTTCATCTCTGGCCGTTGACCGATCTTTAGATATTCTTGCTGTATCGCAGTCAGCTTTCCGCTTTTCTCACAACGTAAAACAATAAAATGACCTTGGTGGAAAAATAAAGATCATGCATGTCTGACACCGTAAAGCTTTTGAGCTCTCACTCCTGTCACAAGATATCTGATACCGTAGTCACACAAAGAATTCAAATTGAATGATGCTGATTGCAAACATCCAAAGACCTGTTGTTGACAGACAAGCCAAAACCCACTGCGTAACTTTCTGCTCATCTCAACCAGAGTAAACCCAGCAGGGAGGAAGCTACTAAGATCCCCTCCATCGCCCTCACAGCCACGTTTGCTGTCATTAGTCAATAATTAATTCTGTCCTAGTGTCTGAGATCACAGTAACAGGTTTTAATGGCGTCATGTGGTAGAGTAAACATGGCAATCTGTTGCTGCAATCCGCCAGGGAACGGGAGCACTGGGGCACACTGGGAAGCTGAGCCAGTGGGGTGTTAGTTCAAACCCCTACTTCCAATACTGTAGGATGGATTGGAGGAGAGTCACGGACGCTGAGCCAAATGTGTTTAGTTAAGTCACTCAAGGGGGGTGGGTCAGGAGGAAATGCCTTGTGACCGTCCTCCCTCCTTCTCACTACCCCTCCAAGTACCCATTCTGCATTTCAATGGACTAACCTGCTGCTGACAGGCAGCAAGGACGATGGAACAAAAATGAGCAATAATGGCCAAATAAGATTACGGGGTACGAAATTGCATGTAGTCTAGCATGATGGATAAATTCAACAAGTCAGACAAAAAGAGTTTGAGGCTTACCCATTCTGAGATCTGCTGCTTCTCAAGTCCTCTGTCAGATCGCCATCAATGCCGGGGCACAATCTCTAAAGGGGATCTTAACATTAGCCTAGGCATAGGTGCAATGGTAGTGTTGAGGAATGCGGCCGGTCGACTTTTTCACGAGGTCTAATTCATCAGTGGGTGCAGAAAAAGAGATTTCACCGCAGCATCCGAGCCATGCCTGCAGCTGGCCAGAGCCTCAATTGTCTGAGAAAATGCTAATGCAGGCTCTCAGTGTTTTCAGTGAAAGACGGCACGCATTGTTCAAGCCTGCATCGGTTTGAAGGGGGGGGGGTCTTCCCTGCCGCATCACCCTTTTCACTGCTCTCATCCATATTCATCGAGTGGCCTGTCCGTCTGCAGCAGCACGCAGGACTGACACCTCGCTCGGCCAATGGGTGGCCTCCTCCCTCAAGCACGTCATGTCCCCACCCCCTGATGCCGGTCCCAAAAAATTGAATTTTCTCCACTACTCCGCCTCTTTTGACGCAGCACTATAAAGTATGGCAGTCCATTCACTCACTTTTTTTAGTGGAAAGTGACAAAGGTGAAGTGGCTGGAGGAGCGGGCTTCAGCTGTGAATGGGGAAGCATGTAGTGTGACCTTCAACAGTGGCTGAAGAGGTGTATGGATAACATAAGCAGATGATGAAGGAGGTGGAGGAGGAGTGATCTGAGACAGCGTGCCTTACGCCACCCACCCTCCTTTCCTCCTTTCCCCCACCCCCAATCCCTTAGACGGCCATGTTTGAGAGGGCGGAGGGGCTCATCAACCATTGCAAATGGCAGTGCCGCAGAATGGTGGAGGGGGGTGATGAAGCCAATCACTACGCCTATAAATCTTACAGCGAGAGGTATCTTAAGTGACCGAATACTCGCAGTGTGCATGCGTGTAAGTGTCTGTGTTTGAGCGTGGACACGGAGGGTCCGGCTTCATCTATTAGTGCTTTGGAGGAACCTGTAAAAAAGGAACTTTTTTCCCCCTGGCTGCTTATTAGTTTCATCCACAAATCAAACCCGAACATTGTGGCCTGTTTGGTTTTGGAACGAACGCCTTCCAGAAAATTCTACCAGCCTCATTCACTGAGAAATGCTCTAGTATATAGACACAGCCTCCCTGTAGACTCCACTCCCTCTCAGTCTATCTATCTCTCCTTTTCTCTCCGCTTTGCTCTGTCTTCATTTCTATCGCTCTCTCTCATTCTCTCTTTCACTGCCACCTGGCAAATTCACAGTCCGCTCACGTCACATCGCTCTGCAAGGGCACCTGTGTCCTTCCCACCAAAAAATTTTAAAAAAATAAAAATACAGCTCACATTCCTGTGCCAACCTTTCCATTAGCAACATTACGAGATCATACCTAATCCCTCAGCCACACAACCTTTTGGAAGGCACATGCTTGCCAGCAACATGGACTCAGAGTATGGGTAATTAGAGGGAGAAATGAATGAAAGATGTTCATTTTGAGGAGAGAAGGGCAATGCTGATAAAAGAGGAGTAATTTCCCTCATTCAGTGTCCACAGCTCTTAATGCACAACGAGGGGCTCAGCTTTGAAAGAGCACAGGCTTTCTTCTCTTTGTTGTAACTGCCAGTCATGTTAATGATCAGTTCGGTTGGAATAACGTGATCAATATCAGACGAAGTCAAGGGGTTGGTGATTACAGAGATGGCTGAGAATTATCAGGCTGTCTACCACTACTTTCAGACAGGCAGTGAATTTGCATTGGTACACATTATGCACAGAGATAACATGAAATAGGAGGTGATGTTAAACACATGACATGAAGCGCAGGCCAGCAATCCATTTGTGAAACATCTGTTTTGTGTGGTAGTCATCACAAGTGGTCTATAGGTGCATTTAATGTGAGTACAAACAAGGAGCTTCTGTTCCTGGTCTCCGTCTGCAGGACTGTGTTCCAAAATAGCCTCTGGAGCTGGTGATCCCTGCTTTTTTTACTAAATTTTCAGACACTTATCAGAATTACTTCACGATTGGCTGTCAGTTTCCCGTCTGTAGAGACGCATGCTAACAATCCTAAGCTAACCCATCCATCAGAAATGTCATTTGTTTCAGAAGAAAATACCTTCAATACGTTTAAGGACAGTGGTTGTAGACAGCATTCATTTCAGTCACTCCATTAGCCAGTGGGTCGAAAATCAATTTAGCCCTTGTTTCAATGGGCAAATTAGTATATAAAGACATGAAGACAGCAGTTTTTCATTTTTTGTCATTTAGTAATAAAAAAAAAATCCAAGCCCAAACCAAATGTCCCATTGCAAATATGAACATGTTTGTAAAAAATAAAACTGCTGACCTCTTTTTAAGACCCTCCAACATATATGTTTAATCTATACAATTCCTAAATGTTAACATCAATTTATATTAACTTATGCAATTCAATTTGAGCATTGATTTATATTTATTATGGGTGTGACATAATATTAGCATCATTTATAATTTGTCAAAATAAACTGATAATGGCAGTAATTCAACTCATTGATGTAATGACACCATCTGTTCCATGCTGCATAAACTGTATATGTAAGAATATGTAAAAAGTCAGTGACAAGTCAACAAATAAAAATCAATTAAAAAATCATTTTACCACCTCATGCAGAGCCATGTGTCTGAGTGTGAGGAGAGTCAAAGTTCCTGAGAGGAGAGCTGAAAGCAAGTGTGATTATAAACCAAAAATATTGTTCACTATTTTGTTATATTGTCAAAATTATCATTATCTCAGAAAAAATCCTGAAACATTATACACCTAATATATATGGGGTCATATCACCCACCACTGGTGTGAGTGAGTGAGTGTGTGTGTGTGTGTGTGTGTTTGAGTATATGTGCATGTGTCCAAATATTTAACTTCACTTAAGAAGGGGCAGTTAGTGAATAATACAGTAATGCTGACAAAGGGGCTTTCCCATTGCTTCTCTTTATCAAGGGATCAAGTATTGTTTGCAGGTAAGATCTTGTTTAGGAAGCAGTCTGGAATGTCTTCTTTAGAGTGAGACTATCATCAGGACATGATTAATTGTGCAGCTTCTCAAGTATAGCAAAGCTGTGATAAAGAGATGCATTCAAAATAACATAGAGCCAGTCAGTCAGGCTGCTAAAATGGTGTGCAATACCATTACAGAAATGACAGCAGTAAAAAGTAAGAGCTGTCTGTGCGAATCATGCATTTCCAGTATTTATTAAGATTTTCCAAATACAATCTCACACAAAATAACCATTCAGATCAGCTGGATTATGGATGGAGAGATAATGATGAAAACTCTGTGGTACAGCTGAATGCTGAAATCTCCAAGAAGCAGGTCCATCATATGATTTCTTTGTTCTAAAGTGTCTTTAGAGGTGCTAAAGGGGGACATATGGGGGCTGAATCTGCACTAAAATACTGTCTGGTGGCACAAGGGTCCTTATGCGCCTTGCTGAAATTACATTTCTGAGGTGCAGTGAAGTGCAGCAAAGACGCACTCATGCTGTAAGAAATAGGATGTAATGCTGCTATCATCGAATGGTGGGTGTGTGGGACACAAAGACAGACAAAGCAAATTTCAGTAACATATGGTGGAGAGACTGCCTGTTCTCCATGGACGTCTAATTAGCATTAAGTTCCTGAATAAGTGGTATGTGTGCAGGAGCTGCAGACCATAACAATCACAAGCTGAAATAAGATGTACAGTAGCTGGCACACTGAATCTGCCGTCATCTTCACTGCTGCACTCCGACATTTTACTGAAGAGCAATAAGGTGTGAACACCTCCCTTTTTGGCCAACATTATTTCTCAAAAAGCAGATATCAGGATCAGTTTCCTTCAGCTTTGCTGCAATGTTCCTGCTGTCTTTCCCCTCTCTAAAAGAGATCATGTCATGTCAATCATGTTTCAGTTCAAACTTTCAGTTTAAAATCTAGACTGCCGTGCAGGGATGAAGGGAACCAACTGTCTTTTTCCAAAAGCATCAACACCATCCAGATCTGCTCATTAAGCACTTACATGCTTTTAATTTGCATTCTAGTGTTTCAGAGGTGTGACTGTCCATCACACAGTGTGCTATCAGCTCAAACAGCCTAAAAGCTGGCATGGCAAACATCATGACAGGCTAACAAAAATACCAAACAGATGATGAGATTTGGCTCTCCCTGCAACCTATAAATAACTTGACTTTGATAGGAATCTAGGCTAGAAATGGCAATGTGTGTGCACCCTACTAGTTATAAAGGGTTGCGTGATTTTAACCAGCCAATTGTTCTGCTTACCCGCATCAACATTTGCATGTAAAAGTGCACAGATAACTCCTGCCTGTACTCATGTGACAACTCTAAATTAGCATTACTTTAGTCCTGAAGCAGAACAGTCCTTCAAAATCTTTCACAACAAATCTTCAAATCCAACATGCATCCAAATGAGCACAAGAGCTGTTATTTCTCATTCATTGACAGTGTTCATATATCAACACAAAGCTGTGAGATCATCCTTTACTTTGAACAGCTACTGTCCACTTTGTCTCCAGGGTAATTGGATCATTGAGGTAGTTTGAAATGATGAAAATACCCTCTCAGTCTGAGACACTTTTGCACTGCTCCAGTGATTAAAGATGAGTGGTTTCCAAACGGCAGGATCCAGGAATCACAGCAGCCCCATCAAGACTTTGACTGCACTGATTCACAGGATGCTCACATTAAAAGACTGCGTTCATTTTTTGGGCATGTTTCTCGTTTTACTTTTTTCTGCCCTTGTTGTCTGTTCACAAAGGCCTTATATTGTTTTACTTAAGAAAAATGTTTATTTGCATTTGGCCTCTGCACAAGCAAACCACGGGGTCCCTGTCTCAGTGTACAATCCCAACACCCCCCACAAACACTGGTAAACAAGCCTCAACATACAAACCATCACTTCTCCACTGAATTAAAGACTAGCATACCTCCAGATGTGCAGCGGGGAGGCGATTGGGTTCAAATTGAAGGCTGAGTTGAGCTGTGGAGGCCACTCACTCAATGAGTCAGGCTTCCTGCTCTCCCTGCTGGGATATGGAGTGTCTGAAGTACAATCATGAGCGCAGTCATTGTTTCAGAGAGCAGGAGCACAGGTGCTGCATGTTACAGCCTAACTTGCAGCCTAAACCCCGCTCCTCTCCTGCATGTAGTTTGTCTTCATGCAGTGAGGAGATATTTAAGGCAGTTTGGTCAGTCAAGCTTTCACCAGTGCACGCAAAAGCTTCTCCAACAATATATTAGACTTCATGTGGAGGGGACGCGGCGGATGAGCTGCTTTTTGTGTCTCTCTCTTACCTCCAATGTTGGTGCGCTTCGTACAGCCGGCCTCCTCCGCCGGAGTTTCCAACGGTCGTTTGCGGGAGTCCGGGTTATCAGCCTCCATAAGGGGCTGCTGCAGGCTGTGGAGGTTAGGATTTGAGTATATCCCGTTATGGTCCACGGCTGCTCCTCCACCACCGGCCATCATCATCTTTTCCCCCCGGAGCTGTAGATAAATTTGCGCTATTGCCCCTCAAACACACTGCGCCCTCACTACCACATAGCCTGATAACGCGCACCGCGATATGAACGGCAAGTTTTGGGGGCACGAAACGTTCTCTAAGGGATCAAAATGTCAGACAACACCGGGATCAGGGTCTCCTCTTTCCGCTGCTCTGCTGCTCGTCCCTCACAGAGCTAAATATAAAAATCCCATTGAGTGAAACGCGTTCATTAAACGCGCTCACAGTCGCTCCAACAGCATGCTCCTTATTGTTGACGCGCAAAACAACCCCGCGCCTTAAAATAAAGCAGCACAACAGTCTGAGAGCCGATCAGCCATTAAAACAAGTGCAACAGCTTCGCAGAAGCAAGGCGCTGAAACACAGCACACAGCTTCCTAAATAATCTTCACGTCATGTTTCTCTGTGAAGTCCTCGCTGTGATAAGTGCAGCTGTTGTTATTGTTGCCTTTGTAGTGCAAGAGGGAGAAATAGAGTTTAAGAGCTCCAGAGAGGACCACAGTGCCACTGACCGGCCGAAAGACGAGGCCAAGAAGGCAAAAAATCCATCTGATGAGAAGCAACTGTGGCCTGAAGACACTGCTTCGTGTGTGTCTGCACTCTCACTATCCACGCCGCACTCTCTCCGTCAAAGTAGCTGAGGTGGTCTGGCCAACTGAAGGTCTCTGACAAAGCTTCTCTAGTTTCTCTTTTACTTTTCTCAACCTCAGCACAGAAAACCTCAGCTGCAATGAGTACAGCAAGAGGGACCTTTAGTATTATGTAATACAAAGCAATAGAAGACATGTCAGAGTTAAGTGACCTGATCTTGTGACAAGTATTAGATTATATTTAATTCGATTTTTTCTTCTAATAAAAATATGAAAATATGCCAGAACTGCACTTGAGGTCACAAAATGTCCACTTCTTCCTGGAATTCTCCGGGAACATCCCCTTTCTTTACATCTGCATTTATTTGTCAAAAGTGACATTTTGAAATTTAATTTGAAGTCAAAACCTCAAAGGACAAACACAGAAACAACACAGGAGATAAATACCCAGTGTATGGATCCAAACGTATCATTTATTATCTGCACATTATATACAGCACACCATCTCATGAGCCCTGCAATCAGTTTCTTTGGCCATCACCTTCATTCAGTATCCAATCACAAAATAGTGCAGCTGTTTAAGGTGGTAAATGGGATGATGTGGTGTTGGATTTTCTAACTTGTGTACATCGTCACAACTAAATGTAACAGAAGTAATCACACCTGTGAATTAGACCCAAGCCTCAGTCTGAGCCGGTGGGACTCCACATGTAAACACAAGGCACTGATTTTTTTTTTTATTTGATGGTGTTTGAGCTTTACACTCCTCTTCCTTATCTGGAGCACCCTTTTCCCTTTTCCTCTGTGTCTGGAGTGTTGGCTGACTCCAGCTCAGAGCTGACCGTCAGTGCTGACACCCTCTGGGCGAGCCGCTCAAGGACCAAATCAGCGGTGCTGGTAAGACTGTGCTGAAAAGACAGAACAAAATAATACAACATCAAAGAGGCAGACTGGATTGAGTTGGATGAAATGCACAGTCGAAAATATCAGCACTGATCTTCACTTTAGAAATGTTGCAGCATTTTTCTTGTTAAATTCTATGTTGACAAAACTGAAAAGGAAAATGAAGTGAGAACTTTGTCGTTCATGGTACTACTTTTCTCTTGGGTTTTAGGGTCGTTCGCCTTCAACTGCTCGGTGAGAAAGAATGATGATACAGAAGACATCACATGACTGCTCTTGTTGTTGAGAGAAGAAATAAAGAGTGTTTTATTCAAGTTTTTAGTCATTGTGTCTTTACCAGATAGGTGTATTAGATCTCTTCTTATTCTCGAGCCTGTTTGGTTCCTACATAAAAACCGATCAGCGGTTACAGGCTACTGCAGATGCAGGGAGCAGAGGAGACAAAGCAGGCAAACGGGCTGTAAAATTAGTTCAATCAATCCTCAGGCAAATTCTTCTCATGGCCACTAGAGGCCAGAAATTTTCTAATGCTGGTTTCAATTCACTGCTTCATTACAAACATCTTTTTCTCAGTTCAAGAACATGCTTTTGTGTTGACTCAGCAGCTATTTATTAGGCCGTTATATGGAACGGGAGGATCAGCAGCAGAGAAGCAGAGGCCTTTATTTATATGGTCAATCAGTGTCACACAGCTTTCTGCTTCATACCTGTAAGATATGCAGTCCCTTCAGTGTGAGGACTGCCAGCTCCCTCAGACCATCGCCAGTTAAGTCTAAGTAGATGATGGACAGCAAAGGACTCTTGAAGCTCCGCCTCCACTGCAGCTGAAACGGCCCGTCTTGTCCACTCCCTGCTGGCTGGAATTTGTAACAGAGAAGTTCCTACATGGCAAAAAAGGCAGATCATCAAGATGTCACTTCGTCAGTCAATCTAATCAGACACTTAAAAAGTGACCTATTATGTCCTATTATGTCATGTTCAAGAACATATATATGGAAATATTGTATATGTAATTTTACTAAAGAGAAGTCTGGTGATATTCTGTATGTTCTTATTGTCAACAAATCCCATGAGAAGCCTAAAAACAGTGATTACAAAGCCTGATATATCGAATCTCTCTGTGCTATACAACTCCACTGCTGTTCAAAAACTATTCACATTACATCAGTGAGTTGCTCTGGTGCATGTGTGACGTGTGTGTGTATTGCCATGAACACACACACTGTGGTAATCCCACACACTCCAACCTGCTGACTGAAAATACTAATTAGAGCACCAAATGTGGGTTGATTCATGGTTGCAGACTGAAATTCAAATGCATCATTTCCTCCGGTTTGAGTGACAAGAAATACAGTTTGGAGGGTTTTTTTGAAAAATACTTAATTTACAGGATTTGAGTCCAAAGCAGAAACCAACAGGCTTTGGAGCTGAAAGCCACAGACTGTCTGAGAAAGTCAGACAGTATTGAGATGGACCAAACCACTGTTGCTTTTAATCTTTTCATGGTATTAATTAACAATAAAAATAGAATATCATTAGCTTTACCCTTTTAAGCATGTACCATTAATTAAGTCCATTAGTAAAGAGCAGCCTGACCTGCCCGTATGTTCCCAACAGCACCTCCTTCTGCCCGTCAAAATCTAGGTCAATGACCAAAGCACAAAGCACTGCGTCCCACTGGTCACTCTCTGAGAGGCACACTGAGTGAGACAAGCCTCGCTCCTGGACATCTCTGAGAGAACACAGACAAACAAATACACTGTTCTAAACTCACCAAACCAAGAGATTACACCAGCGAAATCTTTATAAAGGAATGTGATTCAGACCTGTACACAACTGCCATCTCTATTGTACTGGTTACCAGGAGGTTGTAGCTCTCCATTCCCACACCTACAAACACAATGACACAGAAAATCAGTCAAACAATCCTGATATTAATCAAACTTATCCACAATGCGGACAGACATAAGTTACACTTCATATCTAAAAACAGCAGCACAAAGAAGAGGCAGACAGAGAGTGTTGAAGTGAGCAGCAGCACACCTTTTTCTCCTCTGGACTCGTTGGGCTCAGTGTGGCAGCTCAGAGGAAACAGCAGCACTGTAGAGATTGGACTGTCAAACTGGAACCGCCAGCTCTGCAAAACCTCTGATAACAAACACAAAACATCCATCAAACACAACTGGGAATAGTCCTGCCGTATATTCATGATTATTGCATCTTGTAGTCGCCTCATACAGAACCAAGATGGAAACTTTATAAAAGACATCTATCTAGAAAATCCCATCAGAGGGGGATACAGGGTTCCTGCCTCCAACATTTATTTCTCAACACTGTTCACTTTAGGGCGTCATAATCATAATCACACTGTGAAGCAAGCATTATTTTTACTGTGTGACAATGCCAAGCCAGAGTGTGGGATTTAAACACCACGTAGTGCCCTCAGTAGCTCACACAATGGAATGAAACAAGCAGTGTCCATGGCACATACACCATACTACACAATGCAATGTGCCACATTTTATAAATGTGAAATTTACAGCCATGACAAAGGTGTAAATAACACATCTAATTGTAAAATAACTGATGGCCAAATTCTGTCTTGTTCCTTCAGTTTTAGGGTCTTAGTATTACATATTCTACATTAGAGTCCTTCATTAACAGAGCAGGGGGGCTGCCTGGTTTGGAGCATTTTTTTAAGGGGCTGGTAAGACAAATCGCAAAACACTGTACAACAGCTGCTGGTGCAGAC
>JAPZDZ010000006.1:380586-390923 GCA_029783805.1 Acanthurus tennentii
CACACACACACCTGCAGGGCTCCAATGGCAGCGCTCTGGAAACGCAGGTCAGTCTTGAAATCCTGAGCGATCTCCCTCACCAGGCGCTGGAAGGGCAGCTTACGGATCAGCAGCTCAGTGGACTTCTGGTACCGACGGATCTCTCTCAAAGCTACTGTACCAGGCCTGAAACACAAAACCCACAACTCTAGTTCAATACACTATATCACCTCAGACTAGCCTAACCTAAAGAATAATTGCTCTATGCGATGTTAAAAATAAAAAACAAAAAAAATTAAAAACTGAGCTTTCAATTCTGTTAACATCCTGTTGCCTTGCCAAATGTGAAACACTTGGGGTGTGAGCAGCTCTACAAACAGCAAGTTTAACTGTTCAGAAGGAATTAATGATTGACTGGAGGCTCGACACACAACCTAGGGAGTGGACTGAGGGATGTGAATGAAGACATGTTTTAATGCCTATGTACAACTTTGTGCTACCAAGAGGTCTTAGTAATGGGAAAAACAAAACATGAGGATGAACTTGTGATTTTTACACCAAAGTTAAAAATGCTATGGTATATAAAACATTTTATCTTAATAAAGACAGCTTCAGTGCTGTTTTAATTTGTCAAAGAAATGTCTGTTTGGAGGGAAATCAATGTGTTACCTGTAACGATGGGGCTTCTTGACTCCACCAGTGGACGGGGCGCTCTTACGGGCAGCCTTGGTGGCCAGCTGCTTTCGAGGTGCCTTTCCACCAGTTGACTTACGAGCAGTCTGCTTGGTACGAGCCATTACAACAGAGTATCACCTGAAGGGAAAAATAAAAAAAAAAACAAATAACTTTGCTAGTAACATGTGATAGAGTCGTCCTTTTATACAACATCTACAATGCTTTCACCACTTCTACTGTTAGTGACACACATTTCTATTAGATTAATTTTGGAGTTCAGTGATCAGTGTTACCATGTGCATTCTGAACTAATTTTCTTTCTTTTCAAGCTAATTGCCTGGTGACCTGTCAATCAAAATTTACAGGCTTGTTTTGAGTCGCGGAGCTGACAAAGAGAAATGAAAGCTTTCTATATAGCTTTAAGTGAACGAGGGTTACTTTTTTGCTTATTATCATATTAGATGCAGCGCTTTGCGATTTCACCTCTTTTGCTGTATATAAGTAGTACCTGCTCCCAAATATCTACACGTGTCAGCGAACTCTGATTGCACTTGTAGGTCTTCGTCCACTTAGCAAGACGTTTCATTTTCATTTTACTCCCCGTCTAGCTCAGTCTTTGGTGTTCAGTCATAATGGGCCGCCTGGGAAAACTTTTCTCCTGTTTGGCAGCCGCTCAGACGTAACGCGCCGAGCCTATCCACACGCTGTGTGCTCCCGACCACACCAATCACACCACTAAACAAGTCCTCATTCTGAAATAGACCAATCAGCTATGTCTGTGTCGCACCACAGAACCAATGATGTTTCATTCTGCATGGTTTAAGGGCGGGACGAGCAGCCTTAGCCCCGCCTCATACCGCAAGATTATGGCCGCAGACCCAAATGAACCTACCATTATACAGCCAACGAGCAGGACATAAACTTTGAAATTTTTTCTCAAAAACAAACAACGTGTGCACAAAAGACTAACAACAAAACTTAGGAGACAAGTGTAGCTATCAAATAAGCGCCACAGCGTGCGAATCGACCGTATATTCAGGGCAAACAGCGAAGCAGAAATCGCTTATGAAAGTGGAGCAGATATTTCGGCAGTGGAAGTACGTGAGCCGTTTTTCTCTCTGCCTGGGCATCGGGGCAGCTGCTTTTTCTCCTTTCTACAGCGTCGAAATAACAAGCTCTTTTAGCACAAAACAACATAATCTCTCTCATTTTTCTCACAAAATGGTGAATAGTATTTAGTAATCCAAAAAGTGCGATAAAAATTTAACTTACCGAGGATGAATTTACCGCTTTTTCTTCGCACGAATACAAGTGTGTTGTGGTTGTCTGGCAGTGTCAGATATTTACTATCTCTCACACAATGGAAGTAGGGGAGGCTGGAGCAAAATGGCGGCCGTGTCAATCATCTCCATGGTCTCCCATAATGCAACTGCCAACATTTGTAAACATTGTAACTTTTTATCTCGGCCTTAACTTTTGTCAGAAATATTGGTGGTTTTGAACACGAATAATAACTAAGTAACACCTGCTATCATTAAATATTTTTTATTAAGCACAACTTTCAGTTTTAGACTTTAACTTTTTAATCTTCCTTTAAATCAGCAATATATACGTTTAATAGAACAAATAAGGGAACAAAATGTAATGACAACAGAGGTCCAGAGTGTGACCACACCCTAGAAGAAGGGGAAAAGATGATGAGAAGAAAGAGATAAATAAATTAAATTAATTGGAACCAAAAATATTTTGCCAAATACATACAAGGCACAGTGGCCATACGATATATTATGACCATAAGTAGAAAATATAATGTATATAAAACAGATTACTGTACTTTATTACAATTTTGAGGTTATTGTACTTGTGTAATTCCAATTCATGTTACTTTCTACTTTTAATCTGAGACTTTAGTGTACTACACTTAGGTAGCAATTTTAAAAGACTTCTCGCCCCAGTTACTCATTTCTTTGCACATCAGAATTATTAATGCATAAATAATAGAACATATTCCATTACTATATTAATTTATATTGAAAATTAATTATATATTTCATATATAAAGTAGTATAGTATTAGTATAGTATAGTTTAGTATAGTATTTTGAAATGGGACATTTTGAAATTAGTACTTTCACTTTTGGCACTTTAAACTTTGGACACTATTACCTATAAAATTTGACTACAGGACTGTCACTTGTAACTGAGTATTGCCACCCTGTGGAATTACTTTTTTTCCTTAAATTGGGTATCAGATCTTCTACTACTGATTTTAATATGTAAGGGGTTTTTTTTAGGTTCAGTGTTTTGTGTTGTTTTTTTAATATTTGAGACAGAAGAAAAACGAATGGAATTGTGAGGCAGTATCCAAATTAAATGGGATAAAATATGTAAAAAAAAAAAAAAAGCATTAACAGTTAAAAACTGAAATGACAGTTCAATGTGACTTTCCATAATGCACGCGTACTGTGTGTACACCCTGAAATAATGATGCACAGTTTTCCTGCCGAAGAACAGAAAGTAAACAGGGACAAGACTCATTGGAGAAATCCATAAAATATGTAGGTCACCTTTGCCTTTGGAGCAACTGTTTTACACTGTAAGATTGTAATTATTGCAATGTGTATTGTGCTGTATGAAGAAATTAACTAAATTACTTTACCATACTTTATTAGGTTTGAATACAGAATGTTTTAAAATTCATTTCAGCAGAATACATAATATGCACAGTATATGTTAATTTTACTATATTTGGGTCCTCATTGAAAGTAGTGTTCAGTGTCTATTGCAGGGCAGATCTCTTAAAAGATAACCAAAAAAATATTACAAAGACAAAATGAGCAGATGTAGAAAACGTCACAAAGTGAAGGGCCACACTGAAGCCTGCTAAAGTGTAGAGATGAAAACCAGCTTCAGTGTAGGGATTTTTTTTTTTTATGTTCATCATTGTTGGAGTCATGTTTTACTTAATATTGGCAACTATGTCTTCACTTTATTGACTTTTAATAAGATAAAACAAAAAAGAAAGAAAACAAATTTTAGTTTCAATATATGAGGTAGAAATTAAAAGTAAAGTGAAGCATACTGATCACAGTGGTTTGTTTCTAATTTCCCCTATAAACATCACGGATGGAGATGTTTTAACTGAGGGACCAGCATATGCCATTTAAGGCTACTCAAATTTTCAGATGTGGGAAAAGAAGTTTTCTTTTCATTTCATACTTTGAGATTTTGTTTTTTGATTCGAGTACCCTTGCTTCTGGTTCTGATGAAAAGTGAGTATGACTTAATTATTTGCACCTTGAAGCACAAGTAACACAATGAGTAGTGTGAGTTGTTATTGGGGTTATTATCAAAAAGTAAAACAAAAATAAGCAGTGGGGAAACATGCTGTGAAGTGAAACTAAATAAAAACTGTAACCTTTAGTTACAGTTAGTTAAAAGTAAATCAGAACAATATAGCCTGTTTACAAAGCTGGTTAAAATTTAAAGGGTTCTTGTGAACAAACCAAATTAATGTTAACAGTAACTGTTAACAGAACACACTCCTTGAAGCCTAATAAATCTGTTGGATTTCCTTCCTCAAAACATTTGTAAAGCTATTTTAAAAGTAGGCTTTACATTCATATTTATCTCTTTCAAGCTGTCTTGTCTCTGCTGGTGCATTGCTGCATAGCTTAGCACGCATTACCACCACCTGTGCACTGATGGTTATGGTAAGCGTTCTGTTGAAAATAGAGGTGATATGTGTGATTGTGAGTACAAGGTCTAGTCCATATGTACACAGGTGTTTTTTTTAACCAAGTTTCCCCCTTATTACTTTTCAAACAAAATTCCCCTCCATTTTCTTCAAATGAAAACTCAAAAAAGGCAATGTAAGCGCTGTCATGAGCATGACAAACCAACAGGTGGCGGTATGACCCTATTCCAAACAGTTCTCGTCCAAAACCTGCAACACCGACTGCCAAGACAGTCTGACAGACTGTGGGACTGCTCGATTATGCAGTGACCTCCAGGGCACATTGTCTTTTCTGCTCTGCAGTATATTTGAAGATTAACTGTACATCAATGTACAAACATGTAAGGTCCTGTTAGCAGTGAAGCACCAGCACACCAGACATCAAACAGCAATAATGAAGCACAATCTGTCATCACAAGTAGAAAATCCAGTCCTTCCTGTTTACACAGCAACATTGCCATCAGCATTTCTGAAGATCTAAACTCTGCCTGGAGTTTTTCAAAAGTGCACAAATGTATGGATTAAAGGCAGAAAATTTTAAAAAAGGCGGAATTTTGGTAAGTGCCTATTTATGTGTGAACAGAGCATGGAGGACAGGGTCCTGCTGACATGACACAAAGAAGCATTGATGTGTGTGGGCTCTAACTCAGCAAAACTTCACCTGAGAGAAGAGGGGAGGAGGAAGATTAAAGGATATTTAGATCAGAGTTTATGAAGATGATTGTAACGCAGGATGCTACACCCAAAGACCCTGAAAAAAGACAGATAAACATAGTTTTGTTTCGCTTACTATTACAAACTTTAAATTTTCATGTTTCAAACGGAACAATGTCACGGTAGGGTCACTAACTTAACAGATGACTGTGGCTCCTGAGGAAAGTCAACAGTGCTCACATGTATGGCCAGCTGATAACGAGAAAAAAAAAAACCCAAAACAAAGGCCTGACTAAGCTTGTGAGCTAAACACAAACACGAATAATGAAGGGTGCATACACACTGTGAAGACTGGGACACACTTCTGCACCTATGCAACATGTAGGGGAGCACTGAGGTTACATGCTTTCCAGCTAGCCTTAAAATTAGGATTAATCATAAAGCCTGGCTAGCAAGGCAAGGCAACGCAACAATGAAATCATGTGAAACTATTAGCAGAGCTGTGTATCACCTCACCTATGTATGTACATGCATACACACGTTCTTGTGAGAGATTGTGAGACAAATACAGCAGCTTCGTAGTGATACTTGAGGGCAAACTCCACAGAAAACCTTTAACTGTAATGTCAAACACTGCTCCTTTTCTGAAAGCAACGTATTTGGATCAAGTCAGTCTACTATGACTAGTAAGTAATGATTTCTGATTAACTCTGAAGTATCGCTGACCTGAGGACAATACAATTATTTACATTTTTTTTAAAAAGCCGGTTGTGGCATAAAGAAAACAGGCCTTCTTACAGCTGACCACACAGCCATTATGTCACATCTTCAGTATTACGCTTAATCATAACTTCTATCATTGTTTTACTTTATGCTAGTGATGCTTAAACTAAATTTTGGTTTCAATTTTTCAATTTTCTGCACAAAGCAGCAGTGTATTATTAACAATTAAGCACATATTAGAAGACATGGATTATAGCTACTCCTGAACAGTTTTATTTGTTTCATATCTACCTCGAGATACCTCCAGTTTGAGACAAGAGTGTTTTTACATTCAAGTACACAGTGCCTTACCTCAATTCCCCATCTGAGAAGGTAGAGGCTTTAGATAAGGCAAGAGGAGCAAAACCCGCAAGCAATATACATGTCAAACTGTTACAGAGTACAACCTGGATTTAGATATATTTACTTTGAACATACTGTTTCCTTATATAATTGTGAACCAAAAAGGGCATGTAGTATAATATCAGATGAATATACTATACATTGGTTTTCAGCCTGAAAATAATGGCCTAATAGTTTTTTAAAAAAAAAACAAAAAACCAAAAAAACTTAACCTTCCCTCATCATTTAAACTCAAAATCAGTAAGGCAATACATAACTAAATATTGCAAGTAGATCACCTGTCAACCCTGAACTGTCAATAATCATCAAAAGTGATCTTTAATCTATAAATCACAATGTTTGTGCATTATGACAATTGACTTTCAGTGGCAGTAAACAAAATATGGTCTGTCGGAATAAAATTTAAGGTTCCAAATCATTTTTTCCACAATGCAGCAGCAACACTTCTTTCACCATGATGTTTGAGAGGACAATGCTTTCAGCTTTATTCAGTCAATCCAGTTCATTAAAGTATTGTGAATGTAATGAAAACAGAAAATGAAAATAAAATAACCTCTGACACTTCTGCTTACACATCTGAAAGGTACAACAGGCATTCATCCATCTTCACCTCTTCATCCCATATGTGCAACAACTGCGCCAAGTTGTTTGGTCCCTCTTCCAATGAAGAACAAACAAATACCAAAACATTCCATTAGAAGTCATTGAAATCTGTTTATAGCAAAGTTACATGAAATGGCACAGTCACAGAGAAAATTAGACATTGATCACAACATTATTTACTGAAAGTAACTCACTACAGCTCTTTTTCAAAGCCTCACACCCGGTTGGATTCTTCAAGACAAAAACATGGACACACCGTACTGCCTACTTGTGTACGTTTTGGCAGAGGGTGGTTGTGATGACCTACATATATCCTCCTTCAATACTTTGTGCTGTAACATCCAGAAAACACGCAGTGGATAGTGAAATACACAGAACTGTTCTGTAAGAGTGCATGCATTTCTAAAATGCAAAAACCTTAATCCCAGTTAATGCTCTTACCCAGCGCCAACCCTAAGAAGAAAAACAAAAATACAACTAAAAATCCCTTTTTACTAGTAATTCTCTATATATTTTACATTTTTATGGTTCCTGTAAAAGTACCTTACGTCTTCATATCATATACATTACAACTGGCTACTGTCTCAATCAATCACAATAATATGACCTCTTGGACAAAAATTTTCAGGTACATTCAGGACTTTCTGTAAAAAGTCTTACAATTTTCTTTACAATGCATTAAAAATACAGAGGAGCAAAAATATTGGTGATACAACAGTCCACTGTCCTGCAGAGGCTGCTCACAAAGTCTTTCTTCTATACAGCTAAAGATAATTTCAACCCACTCCCACATCCCCCAAATGCTTTATTCTGTACGCATCTCAGCCTCTGGCCTCTGCATGGCCAGCTCAGTCTGGATGTAGGCTCCCTGGCCCAGTGCTGTGGAGTACGCTCTGTTGCTGTGGCTCGCTGTGAATCCTGGGGCGGGATATGAGCTGGAGCCTCCACGTTTATGAACAGGGGCCTGAGGCTGAGGTACTGGGTGGTAATCGTCCAAGTTATCATAGTGGGACTGCACTGTTTTAGTGCTGTGTTTCTGATATGAGTAGTCTCTGTCCAGTTCAGGCTTCCCCTGGCTGTAGTGCTGCTGCTCTCTGACACTATGCGATCGCTCCGGTTTGGAGCGGGCAAGCTGTTCTCTGGGGGCTACTGGCTGGTCGTCTGCGTTGTGGTAGCTGCTTGGTGTTTTCACTTTATTCTGGTGGTGGTCAGAATCAGGACAGTCGTAACGCTGTTGGAAGTTCCTCTTGTTAGGATACTCCTGCTGCCAGTGTTTCGACCTGCTGCTGTCTCCACCCTGCTTGGTGTCTCCAGTCTCATACTTGGCCTCATGTCGGCCGCTCTCCTGCTGATGGGAGAGACTGTGGCTCAGAGTAGCTGGAAGGGAGTGAGAGGACTGGCATTTCTTGGAACCGCTCGGCTTGGCCAGCCCATCTGACTTGTCGGCCACTGTGCTGCCCTGTACGTGCTTGTCAGTCTCCATGTACATGAGGACATCAGGGTCAGACACCATATGCCTGGGGAGGTAGCGCCCGTCTTTGCTCTCTGCTGCAACCAGTACAGCTTTACCTGGGTCAGATTTACTGCGTAAGTGCAAGGTATCATAGCCGGACATATCTGCCGGTGCAAACAAGCCAACATTGTCATACTGAGACAAGACAGGGCCTTTGACCTTCTGTCTTGCCCTGCTCTCCCTGCGGATGGAGTGCATGCGAAGCCTTTCGGACTCCTCTGGGTCCCAAGCTAGGTAGGCAGCAGCTTCCTTGCTTCCATGACTGGGGGGCATGTCCCTGCTCACAAAGCTGTGCTCCTTCCCAGGTGGGAGTACATGGCGGGCGAGGTAGTGGTATCCGGTTGCCTTTCCACCTGGTCGACCAGCAACAGCTCCCGGATCTCGGCCAAAGGAGTGGAAGTGCCGCACTCGGATGGTGCCGTAGGGGTCAATGTCATAGAAAGGCGCCTCCAAAGGGCCTGAGCCGGAATACGGACTGTATCGGTATTGAACCCGTCCATTCTCAAAGTAAGGCTGCAGCTGGGTGACGTGGTAGTCAGCCTGGGAGGACTGCGGCGTGGGCTGCTGGTAGGCTTTGCACTGGTACACGGGCCGGTGGTAGAAGAACATGTCATCATCTGGAGGGACTTCAGTCCTTTGGATGGGCACTGAGCGGATGGTCGAAGGGACATGGAGTGAGTGCACTCTGCGGATGGTGGGATAGCCGTGGGTTCTGTCGTGGCTGTAACCCTGATGCCCAGGCCCTGGAGACATGTACACACTGCGGGTGTTTCCTCTGGACTTTATAGAGTGGTGATAAGACCTGGGGCCCAAAGTGCTGTATCTGTTGTCTACTCGTGAAATGTAGGGTATCTGGGGCTCAGATTTGGACACAAAGGAGAGGTGTGGGGGGACGCTGTCTGGCCGGTAGTGATGTGCCACGGGTTGTGGGCCCAGAGGAATGGGTCTCTGGTGGTAGTATGCAGCTCCTGGAGGCTCAATCAGAACTGGCTCACCTTTAGCGTGGTACAGGTAGGCTTGCTGGTGTGTGGAAGATTTCCGAGGAGAAAGAGGATGGTGAGGCAGAGGTTCCTCCAGATGGCCAGGAGCAGGACCTTCTCCCAGGATGTGGTAAGAGGCTTCACTCTGGCTGAGTGCCGCTGTGGCCAGTTTGCTCTCCATGGTGCGGACAGGAGGAGCTGGGGGTGTGGGTCCACACGGGTCATGGAACTTTGCAGGCTCTGTACAGGGCTGGACTGGTTTAATGGCCTCCCAAGGCTTCTCAACTGGCTCAGCTGAGGTGGGGGCCACTCTTGCGCTTGCCTTTGAGAGGGGCTGAGGATGAGTCTGGGGTTGTACCTGTGTCTGAGATTGTGTGTGAGGCTGTGTTGGAGGTTGGAGCTGCGTTGGAAGATGAGGCTGTATCTGAGCTTGGCTCTGCTGCTGAGTTTGAGTTTGACCCTGGGGCAGTGAGACAGCCTGAGCCTGCCTTTTTGGCTTTTGAATGGTTGGAGGTGGATGTTCGGATGGTTTTGGAAGGACTGGGGGCGGAGCGGTGTCCTCTGGTTTGACCTGAAAAAAAAAATACAAAACAAAATCAACTTAGAACAACAAACACACCTAATTTACTTTAGAGAAGTTTGCAAAAAAAGCTGAGCATTGCTGAAATGAGACAAGAGGTCACCATCATAAACACCTGGCCCCATTCATACTACAGTTCCACTACAACAGCAGCATGCTTTAGATTCTTAATGCCTGTTTGCGCATGTGTATCTGTTTTTTTTGCATACATTTATTATTTTCCTCTTTTCCTTCTTTCACTGGTCGTGGTGGTGTGGCCAGATTTGGATTTGTTGGTTTAAAAGTACAAGAAAGCAGTAAGAATTAAAAATGCTGAAGACTTGACACATAAAATATTAAAGACATTATCTGCTTTTGATCTGGGACTTTCACAGTAAAGTGTTAAGAAGTAAAAGTAAAGTTAAGAGTCAAGTGTGCAGGACTACCAATCTGCCAATGAACTTTTCGTTTTGTGTAAGAGCACAAGTCATTCCTGATTGTCAAGTCGGGACCT
>JAPZDZ010000006.1:406263-422702 GCA_029783805.1 Acanthurus tennentii
GGGGGGGGAACGGAGGGGCTCTGTGTGGTCTCACCCAATAATTATGCTAAATGATATAATTTTACAAACAGAAAAATCAGATAGCATGGAAGATAAATATTAATTAAATAGGTAATGATTAATAATAACTATTTATTATTTCTGTGATCATTTCATTCAAGTTTGATTTGATGAATGGCTCAACTCTGACACTGAGGGGAGGGCTGCCTTGGTAGTGACTTACCTTTATTCTGAGTTCTGAACTTGAACTTTGAACTTCCACTCATTTCTCTGAGTCTGAAAAGCTTAAGTAACGATATTATTAAACTGACTCTAAATGATAAATCTCTGAACACTCTGGGGAAGACGCAGACACTGTGACGTTATTACTCATTAATCACCGAATACGTGTACAGTGAGGATGAATCGAAAAGGCAGCACAGGAAGGAGCCATATTTTACACATTTATCTAAAGCTGAGGAAAGCCCTCCCATCATTCTCAATATGATCTCCTCACATGATTTATTATTCCCACTTAAACACGATACATGTACATACACACGATACATTAACAGTGAACGGAGGACTCTATAGCGAATACAAAACTCGACGATATTCAGACACCTTTTCTTACCTTTACTCCATAACGCTGGACTTGCCTCGAGGTTTTATAAAAAGATTTTAAAAGGTCCAAACTAACGTCTGTCTGCAAATACCTAGTTATCTTCTCTTGTCGCGTCAAAAGCTCGTCACACTTGTACAAAGAAGCAAAAAAGCGACATGTGAGAGTCGCTTGAATCGGCTTTCATTAATTGAGTGAGACGGATCATTCAGAGCTGACAGTGTGGACAGAAGGAGCAGAGGAGCGCCGCGGACTTCCCTTCCAGCTCTGTCAGCCTCTGCGCACACAAAGCTCCGCTGCAAACTATTGCTTTACAACCCAGGCTATGCTGCCTTCACGTGATCCCGGACATATCCAAAGTGATCTATTTTTGATGCTTGTCTAACAAAGCCGTGAATTTCATCAGAGCAAAACACATGTGAACTCGAAATAACAGAGCAAATAAGCCAAAATAACAACTTTACAGTGACGGTTCCGATATATTTACACAAGTTCTCACAAAGTCAGCCGTGTAAGATGAAACAGCTTGGAGCGTCTTTGTATTGGAAGAAGAAGATATGAAGAGAAAAAAGTACGCAGTGATGATCTTCTGTGTACATGCACCTACTGGTCATCGGCTGCTAACACAATGTTCTGTCGGCTCCATGCCCCCCCACTATGATTACATGGCTGACTTTGGTTGATTCTTACATTTCCGACAGCAGTGAAGGCACCAAGGGAGCCAGACAGCCAAAAGTCAGGCTGGTGGTTTACGGCGGAGAACACGCTTCACTAACTGCACACACACATGCTCCCACTCCACAACATCCCAGCTTTTATTCACGACTGTCAGCGCTCCACATTCAATGATTCATCATTTACAATAATAGTTGTATTCTTATATTAAGAGATTCATTCTGTAATTCTATGCCTGAACACAAGGCTTAAATAAAATAGCTGCAAAGCCTCAAGACTGGATTAGTTTAAGTAAAGAAACTATGCCGGTGCATAGCTACTAGTAGAAGTTCTTTCAAAATGACTTCCTGTTATTCTTATTTTCTTCCCCCTGACCTAATCTCCACTTGGCTGCTGCCAGGTTTACAGTTTCAGCATCCTCCCAACTGACTAAATCAAATTCAAAAACTTACCCAACTGGTCTGGTGTCAGTTTGAGATGAGAGACCCTAAACTCTTGTGCACTGTTGCCCAGCTGACACTCAGCCACTGACAGAAAGATGCAGTCTGTCTTAAACAGCATATAGGACGGCTCTTCCTTGACTTCAGGTCTGCTCTCCCCTCTGAGGGGCCCCTTGGCCCCCTGAAGGCATTATCTTTTTAATTCCTTAACTAGCTTAGTCTCTCAGCAGACGTGATGAGTCAAAATAAAGTCAAACTAATTCAGTCTGGAATCACAAGACTGCAGTCTGATTTCTCCCTCTGCATGTGATCACCTTTACTTAACATGCTTTGAACAAGTTACACAAAGACAAACATTTCTTTACAGGAACATTTTATACCAGAAAAATAGGTTCTTTTAGGTAAGAGCTCCCCTTTTTGCCTTAGCTGCTCAAAGCTATTGTCCTCTTGGTAATTACTCTGTTCTGCGAATATGTTCACTGTCCTGCATGTTTGCAAATTTCCTGCTATAACTCATGTTGTTCTATGGACGTTAAGTGTTTTTTGAACGACATTAAACGTTTCTGTAAACAACAAAGTAATTGTAAGTGCATGGTACAAAATGGGGACAATGTTTTTTGTCATATCCCGAAACTATTTCATTTGTCATTGTTGTCTTGGTACAATAGGTTACATAAAAGATATGAATACTCCTCCATACATTTATGAAGTTGTTCTATTAAAACATTTCTTTTAACCTTGAAATTACAATGCGTTGGGAAAAACTATTAAGAAATAAGCTTTTTTGGAACAGCAGGGACCATACTCATAGTAGAAACTTGTAACTTCCGAAAGTACAGAAGGAAACCAATAACCATTCCTCCCTTAACTGATCATAAGAAGAATTGATGACTGTAACTGATGTCATGGGGCCGAATGAACAAAACACAGTGAGCTTGCTCTCCCCTAATGCATCTGTCCACTTAATATACAACATAGTGCTTTTCACTTTTTTATGTTTGTCATGACACCTTTAAAACACAGTTATTGAGCATCTGTGGCATTACTGAAGCACTGAGTGAGGGTTGGGCTGTTAACATGGTAGAGACAGAAAGCTTGAGTTGACCTTAGAGACGTTTTTTTTCCAGCCTGCTGCTATTCATTTTCAGTCACCTATTCAGGAAGAAGTGAGCACCTGCACTGATGTCATACAACATGTAACAGGATTAGACCTTTGTGTTAGATTAGGTATCATGCAGCTGCTATTTTGCATGGATCTGAATCGTCTATTTAGCTCCTGGGATGTGGAAAGAAGAAGGAAGTGTATCTGGCAGGTTCAGATCCATGTACAGGAGCACTACGTCATCTTGTCTGAACATACACATGGCTATAATTCCCTGTTCCCATCTGCTGGTTAAATGCTTGGAAGCTTTGACACTTCCCAACAACACAGAAGTTTCATTTTAGTACTGACATCAATATTCAGGATCATAGTAATAATGCAATAAAGCTCTGTGAAATGTAACAACGGACATTCATTAGTAAATGTTTCACAGTAAGTCTCTCAAAGGGAGCAAAGGTGTAAAACATGATCTTTGTGCTTTGCACACTCACTCAGTTTACAACACAGCCGCAGTTGTAAGTGTGTAATCACAAGCAGTCTCCTCCAAACAAAGGCGCGGCCGACAACAGCACTCTCTTATTGAAGCTGCAGAGCAACACGTTGCACAAGGGACCTTGAATATTTTCACAGCTCAGAACCGGAGCACCAGGAAATGATTCGAGATCCTCTGGAACGGGAGGACAAGTCTTACTCTGTCTCACACATTCTCTCCCCATTTCCCTCCCTCCCTCACTCACTTAACCAGCTGTCTTGGCTCATGTATGCTCACAGCTGCCCAAATCACTGGTCCCCAGACATGACGAAGGCCTGCACTGAGGAGGGGAACAGAGGGGGCTCTGCATCTGGGTCAGTAACTGGTAGGTCTATTGGGCTGTCTGGGGAGGAAAGAAGGCTGACTGTCATTTGTTTTCCAAAGAGCACAACTCCTTGTTTTCACATTGATGTCAACAAAAGTCTGTCTTTACTGTCCAAAGAGGAGCCTCCGTTCTCAGATTCCTCTGCAACACAACAAAAGCACATGGACTGAAGAACTAATAAGTCCTAATAGCTTCTATCATCTCCATTATAACTGGGGCAGTGCAGCATGTTAACAATTTCCATGGTTTTACTAGGAAACAGCAAAGGTTAGTGGTGAGCGGAGTCGATCTAAGCAGAGCAAGCATATTTTTCCAGTGCTGTGTGGCTTCCTGCAGGAATGTGCTCTTTCAGTCACCATGGAGAGGGAGACAGAGATTCTTACTGTTGCAGGACAAAGCTTAACGCTCAATGGATGGGTTTACAGGCCCCCTCATTGTAAAAGGATTAAATAAATCAAGGCCAGTCGAGACCTAGCACCACGGCACCCCTGCCGTGGCCTTTCAGCTTCGACCAAAGAGACACACACACAAACACAGCTGGCCCCCATCCAGACACAGGGTACGTTCAGCAGCTTTGAGAAACGCTGTAGTAACCTGGCTCACCCCTCAAGTTATTTGCATACACCTTGAGGGGTGAAACAGACAAAAAAAAAACTGGGCTGGAGGAATAAGATTGTTTTCTTTTGAGAGAATTGGAAAAAGTGGTGCTGCATTTTTACACCAGTACATCTAATCCCAAGACACAGATGCAGCGTATATTGTGTCTTTTCGAGAAGCCATAAAACAATGAGAACATTTATCCCAACAAACCCTAAAATATGTCCAAAGAATCTTACCAGGAGGACTCTTCAGAACTGTAAGTAAGAAACATGATTTGCATCACACAGTTTTTTTTCTAACAAAAGTTCCAAGAAATTAGAAAAAACCTGTCAAAACTCAAATACAGACACACATGAACGCAAAAAGGCCAAAGTATACACCAACGTGCCATATGTGCTATATCATGACTACACAGCTAGGTGTGGCTGAAGTCTTAGTGGTACAGATAATGTGGATAAAGTGTGTTGAAGGTCACAGACAGGACAGTTTTATGCTGTGAAAGCTCCTTTTGTTGTAATAAAACACCAAAAAGAAGACAAAAATTTTGTGCATGAGGACTGAAACTATAACCCCAGCAACAAAATATCCACAATCCTATAGCACTAGAACAGGTATACAGACTCATTGTACTCAGTCACACAGTGCAAACACATCACTTGAGGTTGTGGAGTTAGTTCTAGGTCAGGGGATGGCGGTGCAGCACACCAAAGGATTTTTGTCTACCTGAACTTAGGCTGTAGTGGTTTAGCGGGTCGGCCACCCATGCACTGTCCTCTATTACACTCTCCATCTCCAAGTCTGCATGCAGCCCGATGGCCAGATGGACCAACACACAGATGGATGGATGGATGGATGGATGGAGACATGAGAGAATCAGCAGAGGGAGAGAAGCGCTTCAAGTTAGACAACAGAGCAACTGTGTACTTTTGGACAGTGAGGTCAGAAGCTCCGCACAGAGAGGATACTTTCATGAGTAAACTGTTCTGTGAGAAAGTAAACAGATAAAAACATTTATGTATTAAAGCATACTCGATTAAAGAAATTTTGCATTCATCAATTATATATACATTAAAGAACTTAAGTTTAGCATTCAAGCTATATGTAATTCCTTAAGTTTCTGATGGAATCAAACCTTATCTTTGGTCCACAGCTTTCAGCAAAAGCTATTCAGTGTTTTTACATTCTGCGATTACTTCCTTATTTTGTAGTTATTATTGTTGGTGGTGGGATCTGCCATTTCCAACAAACATTCAAAGCAGCTTATATTACCTAGACAGGAATCCACAGAAAAAAATGTGGCATGTAATCCAGAGTTACTTTTGATAATTTGATCTGACTGATATCAGCCTGTTCACTGCTGACCCTCCTAACACCAGATTAGGGCTGTATTAAGCTAATGCTAATGCCAAGCCAACATTTTCCACTGCTGCTTCACATTAAAAGCATCTAACCAATGAAACACGTGGTGGCTCTTATTTTGAAGCAGTCTTGTGTAATGCATTAATTTTAAACCAGGGACACAGATAAGCTCAATCGTTTCTTCGAAAATGCATCTGTAAAACAAGCCCTCTATCTTTTGTTGCAATTTTTAAAAGACTTCAAGTGTTTCACAGGTTATTGGAACAGAGACTAACAACCACAGTTGTTAGATGAAGAGCTGCAGGCAAAAGGCTGCACACCTTCATTTCCTCAGCAAGCTAACCTACTCCTGTTATTTTGTCCAGTTGCTGTGTAGAAAACTACTCCCAGTATATGCTGCATGGAATCAGATGGCTGCTCATGGCCTGGTAGAAAGAGGCCAATTGTTGACCCACTTCTTTAGTAAAACAAAGAAGGTTTGTTTGGCTGTGCTGTAAACAGATATACAAGTTACTTGTCTGTTGAAATTTTGACAAATTAGCTGCTCAAAGACTGTATGCCTCAGAATTCTGAAAGCTGTGGACCGCACCTGCTCTTATGACCAGTAATAACTTTTATGGTAAAATGAATCAGGACTAAATCCTTAAGGATTAAACTCTAATTCAAACCAAACTCGGATTAATAAAATGTCCTAAAGTTCAAACATGCAAAAGCATTTTGTGTGCATGTAAGTAAAGGTGGAGTGAGTGAACGGGTGAGATGAAGAGTGTATACCAACACGCACAGGGAGGGAAGAGACTCCAAGAAGCAGGCTGCAGGCCAGAACAGGGGGAGGCTGAGGCAGAGGAGTCACAGTCAATTGCAACAAATCAAAACACATGCAAAACACTACTGTACATCCCTGTGCAGTGAGACTACAGCATTAATGAGGCATTGCAGTGGAACAAGCAGTGCACTTCAGACACATTAACAGGCAGCTTGAAACACCATTACATTTAGTTTTCTGATAATGAACTTGAACCAGGATCTGCTCATTTCAAGTTATTAATATTACTGATAACAGGGCATCTGCAGGTTTTAGAGCTTTTCCATGGTAAATATCTGTCATGATTAATCTAGAAACCAAACCACCAACATATTTCTGCTTGAGTATAGCAAGAAAATACAGTTAATCAGTAAACATACTTAAATTAACAATTCAAGAGAGAAAGAACAACTGGGCTGTATTTGTAATATTGGATTAATAGAATTGACCTGCTGATTCTCTGTGGAGAGAAAAATGCACAATTAACAGATAAGGGTACATGCAAAAAAACAAAAAAAACAACCACAGGCATAAGGACATTGCTCAAAGCAGAGGGTGTGGGGGGGCAGGCCGATTAAGTTTGGGACCATGAAGTGTGCTGTGAGTGCACTGTAACAGTTAACTCCACACTGAAGTCACAGTCTTGGGGTTGGATCCTGACTGACACTTCAGATAACAGTGGGTGTCCTACAGCACCCTGAACCCTGCATCTTTAATAACGCAAGCCCTCGTCATTGTGGGTCTTGTGGAGTTGGTGGGTTTTTATTTGGCTGTGTCATCACTCAATCCTGAGCCTGGAGCCTCAGAGGCTTCTCAACGGAAAGGAACCCTGACTCCACCCGCTCACCCAAAAGCCAGCTGGGTGGTTGTGAAAGTGGGTCATATTAGTTGAATCAGACTTTGAATTTGGAACATATGACATGGTTTGGTTCAAGACACCGAGGTTTTATCAAAAGGCTCGGTCATGACATCAGTTTGTGGTATGAGCTGCTACTTCTGTTGGGTGCTGAAGGGTTTCAGTGTTTGAGGAAGTGAGGGAAAATGTCAAGATCAGCTCTAGTCTGTATGACAATTCACAAACTTGTTCTGTGTTCTCTTTGATCCCACAAAGGTAAATGTTCTACATATGTCTATGAAACTAGAGGAACATGCTTATCTGTTTGTCAGGACAGCAGTACATTATTGCTGCTGAGTCATTGCAACATGATTAGCAGGCTATTTCAGGGGATGACGTGCTAGGATTACAGGTTTCCTTTCACTGGAACATGCTCATAAATTCAAATTAAATTATCTTCACACTGATGAGTCCGTATTCATCTCTTTAACAGCAGACAAACAACCTCTACCTGGAGCTCTGCATATTCAATTTCATTTTCAGGTCATGTGATACCTTGACCTTAAATCCTCTACTGGAAATCCACCGTAGGACTTCCTGTTTAATTTTCTTTGTTATGTGTGATACACACACACACACACACACACACACACACACACACACACACACACACACACGCACACACTCATACCTACAGAGTCAAATCATCCATCAAAGTTTTAACCACTTCCTGAACTGCAGCTATATCAGTGAGACATTAACTGCCATCAGAGATAACTTCCTTCCAACACCCTTCTTGTGAATTGTTTCAGAGGAGGAGGAGGAGTACCTGGTTTAGGCACCGTGTTGGTCATGGACTGCGGCACTTTATCATTTATGAGCTCCACACACTCACTGGGAAAGAAGCCAACCTGGAGACAGTTGAGGGATGAGAAAAGCAGGGTGAGGTGGGAGGAAACACCATCAGTGTTTTTGATAAAAAAAAAAAAAAAAAAAAAGACGAAAGATGAAAAGAGAGACAACACGATATCTACACTCAGGTGTGGTGTCACATGAACACCTGACTTTGGTGTAAGAAATGCTGTTACTAAGAAGTGATTTTGGACATTTACTGATCAGGTGGTTTGGTGATATACATCAGGTTAATTGTAACTCAGTGTACTTGCTGCTTTCTTTAGCTGTAAACCTATGTTTTGTTTTAAAATAGCAATATAAATACATGAATAAATAAATGAACATTGTCCAAGATTGCAAGATGAAGGCCAGAGGCCAACTGCACAAACACACAACCTGTAACATGACTGACTGGCCCGATAACGTCTCCTTTTCAGCCCTAAGCCTTGAACCCTCACTGGCTTGGCTACGGTCACCTGATAGGTGCTTCACCGCGAGAGGCCTCATGGGCCCGAAATGATAGAAATATGGACGAGACAGCACTTTGTGATTTGTCATGCTACTTTTAGATTTATTATTGTTTAGTACTATTGTTTTTATTTCTAAATTTCTAAATTTCTTTACGGCCTTTGCCTTCAAGGGCGAAACTGCCTTATTTGAACGTCTTCCAGGCTCTTCCTTCACAAAAAGGATAGGAGGTAACTGTCAACAGCAGCACTCGTTATTAACTCATACACAACGTAAAGACATCATATACTTATGTGAACTTTTTTTGGCTCCCTCTTTAATATTTTCTACAAGATTATTATACACATTTAGGTTTACAATAGCTACATACAAATCAATTTAAAATGGCACAAACAGACGACATGAAAAAGATGTTAAATGAAGAGTCAAATACAGTTTGATAACCATGAAAATCAGGAGTATACATAAACAAACAGGCATATTTGGTTGGAGGTTCCACAGAAAAAAGTTGAATAATGTTTCAAATGTTTTTACTCAGTGGGGACTTCCTGTGAGTGTAGGCGAAGGGTTTCAAATGTCTACAAGAGAGCCGTCATGCCCTGGACAGCAGTGGGAGAGCACTAAGCCCTCATGGACCTGCCAGCAATGGGCATCAAAGTCTGTGATTGTGGGCACTGAGATTTGGCAACTGACTACCACCTATTGGGTACAGGTGGTACTACAGGTGTGTATATGTCACCTTACTTAGTGTGTTTCCTGCTCAGTTAGTGTCCTAACAAATGTCCCCACTGAGCTTTGGTTGGTCATTACAACAAATTTGGAATATGTGGATCTGATAAACATACATCAGGCAGCTTCCAGGTTGCAGGAAATCATGGGCTGCCAGTCAACATTAGCAGTGAAAAACAACATTTCCATGTGTTCACATGCTCAGAGGGAGAAGCTCTGTAATCCACAGGAGGGCACTGGTCTCCAGTTGCTGACAACTTGTCTAAAACATAACTGATCTGTGAGTGCCTGCTGGTTTCCATCCGCACAGTGAGTCTGACTGACAGGACTGCTTGTAGGCAGAGTGCCAAAACACACAAGTAGAAAGGGCAGCAGGTCATAGAGGGTTCAGTCAGACTTGAGGCTCAAAGGTTTGCTCTGAAAAGATGGTCATTTTAACTGTGTAATCTCTTAAGTGTTGATTTTCAAAATGAGCATGTTTAAATGATGGGCAGCATTAAACAGATCTGCATTGCAATGCAAACGCACGCTGCAGTTTTCACTGAATATCTGTCAGCATCCTGTGCCTTTAAGCTTCTGATTTGCTAAGGCAGCAGGTGATTATGCTCCTGGGACTGCCCTGCAGATGTGTTTTGTCAGGGAGGGGGAGGGGGAAGGGGAAGGAAAGCCTAACAGGCACTGAGGTCATCAAGCTCAGAAAAGAAATGATGAAGTAGTGACCTTAAAACAAGGGGCTACAGTTTAAATCCACCTGACACCATCACCACTTTACAAAAATGACTCAAGAAAGTATAATGTCACAGTTTATCTGTGTGATTATTAGTGCAGTAGAATTCACAGAAAAAAAGGACAGATGTCTGACTAGATCGGTCTACTTTCATCAAATTAGGTGGATATCACCCAAAGTTTGTCTTTTCAGGACAGACTTTCCTCTGGGTGTTTTCCTGAGCAGTGTGTCAGTACTGAGCCTCATTGCACATGGGGCAAAGTGGGTCATATCAATACTTATAAAAACAGGCTTGAAAGCTGCGTTCAGACCAACTTAAGCTCTGTGTTTTACAAACGCAGCCCTTCATTTACTAGAATGGAAGCAGTCCAGTTGGGCAGCAGAGGTGCAAACACTGAGTGTTCTAGCAAAACAACCCTGGTTCACCCTGGAATATCACCAAACTTCTGCTGCAACTCAACGAGACGTCACTGAGCAGAGTGCTGCAGTGGTCAGTCATATCTGGAAGACCACATTCCCAGGGGTTCACTTTGCAGTGTGAGCAGCACACTTCTGAAGTTCACCTTGCAGTCTCTGAGACCAGAGATAAAACAGTTGCTGCTGTGGTGACGTCCCAGAGTTGTAAAACCCAGTCTGTGAGTATGAGAAGCTGTTGCACAGTGCTTTGGCATCTGATAAGCCTTTAAACACATTCATCTGTTACTCCAACTGGATTTCCTGGATTGTATTTCTCTGTTTCATCAGCCCTGGAACAACAATAACACCAACCATGCAGCAATATTATTTTAAGTTAGGGCTGCTTTCTGTCACACATTTGGTAAATCTGCTCCACTATGTTTTGGACACACTAGTCTGTGTGAGCACAGTGTTCTCAATTTAAATTTGCATTCCTTCGAACATCAGTTTTAAATGTGCATTTTTTACTATATTTCAGCTGGAGGCAAAATTTAGAGTACTGTAAACAAAGAAAGAGCTTAAATTACATGATGCTAACAGCTGAAACTAGGAGAACTGACTTCTAACAGAAGTTCTGAACAGCACAAGTTTCAGTGTGATAAAGGATTGAACAGAGGGCTGTGTAGGAATATGAATCAGTTCAGCATTACAGGCGGAGGCACACACCCTGTAATCTGCTCAAAAGCGTCACATAAAAGAGGATTTCTATCTTGCTTTTCTTTCAACAAACTTTAAGCATTTGAAATCTGCTTTATAAAGCAACATTCTCCTCTTGTCCTTGAAATACCTCAAATACAAATCTCACCAAAAGGTTTCATACCAGAGAAAAAAAGTGAAATAAAACGTGTTTCTGTCCCTTAGCAGAGTTTTGTACACAGTGTGCTGCGTACCTGAAAGCCATGCTTGCCCCTCCACCATGTGGTGTCTTCTTTTGGAGGCATGTCAATCACTGACACAATGTCCCCAACCTGCAGAGGCAAACAGAGTGAGGACAGACTGAGGATTAAAGATGTGTCTGATTGGCCCTTGACCTTTTGTCCATAGAAGACATCAAAAATGCTATAAATCGAGTCATAATGAAGTGAGCCGTGAACGAACAATTGCAAGGCGTCAGTTTTATAGAGACTGTGCTACATAATGTGGTTTGACCAGACTTGATTTCAGTAAACGTACTGAGCTGCATCGAGCTGCTGAGTTTGCTCACATTAAACATTTGTATTGGAAAGACAGATTTATTGCTCCTGTAGTTCTTTTTCTCTGTTTTTCTCGCTGTCTGTCAAATTTAACGTTACAAAGTCTGTACGTATCATGTAACAACAGATGAGGAAATATCAGCCAAGAATTTGACTGGAATCTGGCAGACAGAGACGCAGAGGGAGAAGTGTGTGTGAACTGTTGCTGCTGTCACCTCGAAGGACAGCTCGTCTGAGGCCTGGGCGATGTAACGCTTGATGACGTGGGCAGCAGCAATAGCTGGCACATTGATAGAAGACTCTTCATGAACCAGCAGATGATTTCCCTTATTGTCCACCTAGTACACACACACACACAAGGAGTTTTAGGATCATCACAGGTGACCTTAACTGTGCCTACAGCATTGACTCAGAGACCAAACAGCAGTCTTCACAGGCTTCTGAGGCATCTGAGGGAGAACATTTGGTGCAAATGAGTTGCCCTGCACTGTGGCAGGTTGGCCACTGGGTTCTCCAGCAACTGGAAGAGCCAGGAAACAAGACACTGGAAACATACAGGCTTGTTACCTACAACAACACTGCTGAAGCTTCATACCCACATTTGGCTGGTGACTTCCCTCTGCTCCCCAGAACAGGGTGTTAGCCGTACACTCGAGTTTCAGATTAATGGTGAAATTGCAAATGTGCATGCATCAGTGGCCACAAAAACAGGTGTATCTCAGGGGCTGATTTTGATCAAGCCATGTAGCTTGGAATGCTTACTTATGTAAATTATGACTGTAATCTGCTGCATGCACATTAGTGTGCAGTGTGTACGGTATTCTTATTTCTGCAATTTAGAAAAATGAATATCTGACTAGTAATCTAAGAGGCTAAATTCTAATAAAAAGAAATGAAAAATAATCACATACTGTTGTATTTCTATATGGCTCTCAGCCATTTGTTTCAGCTTGCAGGGAAGCTCTCTATCAGTTTGTTACTTTTTCTTCTTTATTGATAGAGTCTTGCTGTTTTCCATCTGTGTTATTTTCTTTTTATGCATCTCTTTGCTGCATTTCATAACTCAACAGTGTTGACAACCAAAGTTCCAGCAATTTAGAGCAACCTCCGCATGGCTATTATACTGTGTAAAAAAGGATAATGTACTGCAATTTTGTAACTGAAAAAGAAAACAACAATGCTTTCCCTCAGCCAAAATCAGCAACAGTATTCATACATTTTCCTACATGACTTTGAATGGTGAAGGTAAAATGATTAAAAGGCAGAAATAGTGACAAATAACAAATCGTCTAAAGCAAAGCCACAACCTTTTGGCTGAATGGCTCAATGACAATGAACAATTTTATTTATAATTTTTAGGCCAAAGAGTTGGTGCACTTCTGAACCTGAGAGGCCAAGGCTGCCTTACCTCCATCCATGTGAGGGCGGGCCCACAGTTGATCTTGTTGTCAGCGATGGCTGAGAGCCGGGAGAGGTAAGCTAACAACATCTGGGAAACTGACTAACATGGAAGAAAAGACACGATCCAGTTAGAGCTGCTACGATTACTTGAGACAATTGTTCCACTTCACAACAAACTCAGAGAATCAAACTTAGAGGTCATCAGCTGGAAAGTGTTTATTGAGTGAGAAAAGATAGCTAATAAGCAAAAAGGTGTGGCGTGGTAGTAAAACATTTGACACAAAGACAACTGTAACTTGGACTTAAAACTACAGGAGACATTTAGTTGACTTAGTTCCATAGCCCAACATCTAAACAATCACAATAAGAGGTAGGTGGCAAGTTTCAGCACTTGTAGCTGAGATCTTTGTGTCTAAATCTGCAGTATATCACTATTCACTATCAGAACCTTAGGTATCCTTGAAGCACAGCTGCTGGTGCAAGTATGATGGTGTACTGCAGGCAGCTTTGTGAAGCTATTATTCTGAAAGTGTCCACACAAACAAAACCCCTCAGTGTAAAACTGGTTTCACCAGGTGCTTTGAAACCTAACCTCTGCATTCCTTTTTAAGCCTCAATCTGACAATAAAGGTCCCGCCTGGCTCACAATACATTCCATGAGTTGAAAAAAAGAAAACTGGTAAAATATCAACTGTGCATTCCCAAGAGAAAAACCAAGAGGACAAGACCGGATATCACGCACAGTCACAGGAATAGTTTGATCTAGATAACTAATACCATATTGTCTTGTATGTTAAAACTAAGTTTTCAGCAAAACTTAGTATCTTTCATGTAATTTAGGGCTTGGCTAAGCATGGCTGGGCAAAAATATAAACTAAGCTGTGTGAGACTTCAGAAAAGCAAGGCTCCTTAAAATAAAAAAAAAATCTGTTAAGCATACGATACATTGAAAATAATCATCCTTTAATAAGCTCCTTCCTGTGGCCAGAACTTTTCTTCAAGTATTGATGTCAAGTATTTGCATCTCACTATAAAGATGCCATTACTTCATTAACATAATCAAAAAGCTCTTCAGTGTACTTTTAACAAAAAAAACAAAGCTTTTAAAGCCATAACAAAACAAACAACGTCATCAGTGTGTAGACGTCTGTGCTGTGTGCTAACCTCTGACTGATCAGTCAGACTGTCCAATCGGGGCAGCTCAGGCAGTTGGGAGAAGCGTCTGTCATAAATGCACAGGTGTAGGTGTTTGTCCAGGACACGGAAATCCTCATAGCTGCGCTTTACAATCCAACTTCGACCCTTCAGAATGACATCAAAAACACAAGTGTGTGACCAGCAAAGAAACAGAAAACACATTCATTGATTAAAGAGCGAAATGTGAACAATTCTTCCTTTTAACTGCAGCTGAACTGATTTACATTCTGCTGGGCTGCTTAGGGAAGCTGTCAGATTTATTTTCTGCAGACAGGTGGGGAGAAAATTTATTTTGCAGGAATTTTTAAATGGACAAATACTGTCTGCAAGCTTAATTACATACAACATTTGGATCAAGCAGATGAAATGGGAGTAATAGATGAAGAACAATAATTAATTACACACATTTGAAAACACACAGAAGTAACACACAATCACTATTTAGCCACAGCACACCTTACAATTTACATCAGTGACCCATACCATGAATTCTGTGTACTTGACATAGCTGCCAAGTGTTCCTAAAGAACATTTCCAGTTAGTAAATGGTTCCCATTCATTTTTGTGTAATATTTTGTATAATGAGATGGTTCATTCAGGTACTTGTGGAAGAATCTGACATTACACCACCTTAGGACAGTCTCGACAACAGCATCTCTCTAAGTGCAAGGAGCTGACAATTATATAACCCTTTATGGTTTTTCAATTTATTCTTCTGGCTGTTCTTTTTCTGTTTGGAAAGTAGAAAAAACGTATCAATTACAATTTATAGCATGCCTTGAAAATTATCTGCAAAAGTTTAAAATGTAGTGTTATACCAGTAGGGCTGTTAAAAAAAGTAATGAAACATGCAATATCAGTAATAAGGTCTTGTTCTTGCAAGTGTGAAAATGTGGCAAATGTGGAACATAAAAAAAAAGCCTTTTCTTCATTTGTAGAATTTTCAGTAGTACAAATGGCCTATATTTTATGAGTCCACTTTTTAAGGAAGAATAAAGCTGATGAAATGTAGGTTTGTAAAGTCAGGTATAAACTAATTAAACTCAAAAAGTCTTTAGTCATTGGAAAACCAAGTTAAAATCCATAAAAAACCTTTCCTGTAGTGAAATCAGAACCACATTCTTTTGTATAACAGATTAGTGTGGTGTTCCCCAGAGGTCCCATCTCAGTCCACTCTTGTTTCGATTTACATGCTTCTCTTCAGTCAAATGATACAAGGCCACAATGTTCTCTTCCACTTTGTACCAGTGACATTAACTTATGATTCACTGCTATCCAGCGATTACAGCAGTGCCATTCTTTCTCACATTAAGTGGCTAAAACCCACATTTTCATATTGAAACTGAATCACATCACAACTTAAACATAAATGGCACTGTTGCTAGTGACAAATCCAGAAACATTTGTCATCTGTCCCTGCTGCTCTGTACAGCCCTGTAAAGCTGAGAGAATTAGCTCTACAAAGTACTCGATACACTGACATTTCTTTCAGCTCTTTGTTTTTTTTCAGCCCACAAGTTCACTTTTCTGAGGCTGTTCTCAGGAAAAGGCTCCAGCTAACCAACTGTACATTTCCTGTTCTGCACCAATCCCACGAAAAAGTTAGTGACTAAATGATGAACACAATGGAGTTTTTTGTCAGGAGTTCTGACAAAAAAAGAGTACTGGACATTGATCAGGTGTCCTGCTGATTATGATTATGTTATACATTTCTTGATTTTTTTCTCTGGACTACTGTAATGCACTTTACGCTGTTGTTTTCCCTGATTGTGCCATTACATTTTTCTTGACTTCTCCTTGAAAAGCACCTTAATAGTTCTGTTAAGAAAAGAGCCATACAAATATTTTTTTCATATATGATGACTATGAAAACACACCTTGCACTGAAACATGTTACCTGCTGTCATACCCTTACCCAGTGTAGCCCCTAACAACCACAGCAGGCTCCTTGGGTTGTCTGCTGTGGTTAAAAATCTCAAGGGACAAATGTTTTAATTTTTTGTTATTTGGTTGCCAGTCGTTGCACTCTGTGGATAATGTTACAGGATGAGCCACCAGCCTCATGGACACAAGCCCATTGAAACTTTTATCATCCAGACT
>JAPZDZ010000006.1:428474-449787 GCA_029783805.1 Acanthurus tennentii
TTTTAGTTTTAAGATGTGACTTTCCAACACAACTCTTTTCGTTTCCAAAAAGTCACTTCAATCTGCAATTCCAAATACAGTACTCTATGAGCAAACCACCGGAGGGTGACATGATATTCATTTTTTTCTCTGCAGATAAACAAAGTCCAAGCCAGGGATTTCGATTGATCAACTGTTTACCTCAGAGGTCTACACCTCATTAAATTCAGAGCATTTGTGTAAACAGATTGTTAACACATTCAGTTCCACTCTTTTGAGATTTGACAAGAAGACACTTGTCACAGGAGGGTCAAAAATAACATCATATATGGACTGAGTTTAGCCAAAATTCTCATTCTCTGAATGGTCCATATGATGGCTGACAAAGCCCATAAAAATTCAAAAATTGTATTAACTGAAGAGACAAAGCTAATAAGGAAGCACAGCTGGCTTTCAGCCACATAACATCAGAACTGCACAGCGCACATATATAAAGCCTTTCTAAAGTTAGTTCTTGCAAAAATATTATTTTAAGAGGACACCACCAGAAACAAGTCTTGTGCCAGCTCCACATGACAGTCTCACCATTTAAGCAAGTGCTTCTGCTTTTATCCGGTTGTTTAAGCAAATTACAACTTAGAATGAGACCCAGAGCCAGATCCTGTGCATCCAAACTGAGCGGCTTGCTAGACAGGTTGGCTGGCATTCGAGCGCTGTCTCTGCAATGCATTCAACACACCACATTATAATTTGATTTCATTCCAACCTGCACTAGCACACATAGTCCCTGCAGCCCCAGCTAAGCTTAACAGATACAGGGCTGCAATCTTCCCAGCTCTGGGCAGACTGGATAACTTTAAACACAACAATAATAAGTGAAAACAAGGAGAACTCGCTGTTGTGGATGTACTGGGTTCAAACTCAAACTCTACATTATGGGAACAATGGAAAGGTAGTCATGAAGGCAAAACAACAACCTCAGCCAGACCACAGTGACTACTAGAAAATAATTGAAACTATAAAGTTATAGCATTTTCCCTGTCCTCAGGCTGTTTATGGTCTTAGTGGAAAAAAAATACACTTTAATGGGAAGTGCGTGCCTTTGTTTTGTTTACATTGTAAAAGCAGACTCAATAAATTCCCAAAACCAAGAGAAATCCGAGCCACGGCAATTATTTTCCATAGAGGGACAGAGGTGAAGTTGCACTGTCCCTCAAACAAAAGGTTTTTATAGAGAGAGAGAGAGAAAAGCTGGATCCAGGAGCCCTATTTTGGACACAGGCAATTTTGATGAGTCCTCCAGGCACACAAGGACAAAGGGGAAGCTTTGCTCTGATAACTACAGAGCAGCAGCAGAAAAAAGGAAACAAATGGCACAGTCAGAGAGACAGAAAGACACTTTGTACTCACAGTAGTTGGTTTTCTTCCTTGCTTTAGTTCCTACACTTTCCCTTCCCTCATGCCGTGCAGCTTCATGCTCACAGTTTGCCCCCCCTTAACACTCACACACCTGTCCCCAGACTCTGTTCCTCTGTGCAAGTGTGTGTTTCCCGAGTGTAAGACTGGGCATCCCGTCTGGCATAGTCCTGTTTTGCTGGTCCAGACCACAGTCCCTTCAGCTGGATCTAAATGTCAACCCTCCACTTTCTTTCACATACAGTTTAGCTCTCCCACTGTGGGACTCAGAGCCGGGAGGCAACAATATAAAAAGCAGCAGTGGTGTTATTGGAGGATGAGAGGAGGTGATGATTTGGTGGATTCCTCAACAGGGCAACCTGCATCTCCTCCATTTTGCCCTCTCTCCCATCCTACCATTGTGATCATGCCCCATCCTGATTGTCTCCCCTTCTTTCTCTTGTTGGCTTCTTTTCAACGATGCCTTGCACCCAACAGCACACTGACACCCTTCAGCAGGCAGATGAGAAAAAGCTTTTTTTGGTCAGTCTTGTTCTTCTGCCGACCTCACAGTCTGCTTTCTCTGTCCCTCCACCACATGCTATTCTCTCCCTTTTCCCTCCTCTCCTCTGGCTGACATGCTGGCTCACCCCTCCCCCTTTTCTCCTCCTCTTCCCTCTCTCTTGTTGGTACGTTCCTAGGACAAAGAGCAGAGATGGAGAGAGCCAGAGAGAGAGAGAGAGAGAGAGATTGAAAAAAAGCAGAGGAGAGGAAGAGGACAGAAGGTAACAAAAAAGAAGGGGGGGTAGTGCACTTGCAGGAGAGCAGCTTTCTTTCCTTCCACATGTGCAGTCCACTCTGTGCTATCCTTTTGCAGTGGCATTTTATTGAGCGCTCTCAAGTGAGGAAAGCTGCAGTTCTTGCAAGTCTAAAATTAATAGAGAGTCAAAGCTTATCTATGCATGACACCTAAAAGCACATTTAATTAGGAAGTCAATAACTGAGGCTCTGCAAGTGCAGGAAATAATGGGAAGCTACTTCAACTCTATGGGGCCAGTGCCTGCATCTAAAAATTCACTCTACAATTAATAACCTCAGTGTGGTAGCTCACAGTGCACAACACTTGCTGAGTGGAAATAGAGTTGCCAAAAATATAACCTAAAAAATAAATGCCTGCTCTCAGGTTGCAGCCAAATACCTCAAACAAAAAAAAGAAAGGAAAGTGTAGGTTGCATCAGCTGTGATGACTTCATATTTGCCAGCCACACAAGATTAAAAAGACCTATTGCTGGAAAGGAGAACGGAAATCCAAGCAAAGAGCCAGCCTCACAGAGCAGGGCATGTGGGAGCCAAGGCCAAGGCCACAAGGATACAGAGCTGCTTGGGACCTGCAGTGCTCACAGAGCCCTCCCTGCGCTGTTTAAAGTGTGCAAGTGTGTTTCTCTGGGCAAGAAAAAGAATTCTCAGATATGAAAGAGAGTTTAAACATTACGTAACTAAATGCAACTTCAGGTACCTTCATTCCTCTGTGATCTAAACTTCAGAAATGTCCCTTTAACCACATCTGTGACCAAACATTTACAGCCAAAGTGCAGCAACAGGTCAGTTTGCTAACAGCAACAACTGAGCCAAAAATGTCCCAGCTTTCCTGAAAATGCAGTGTTGAGGATGAGCCTTGGGTGATTCCTCTCAGTAAGATGGGACGTCTAGTTGGACTGGCTGCTGTAGCTGAGCATCAAATCATCCTCTACTACTGCTTATGAATATCAAGTGATAATCCAATGATGACCCAGTTCATTCAGCTCTGCCAGTGCTATGCCAGTGACAGGCTGGACTGATTTATCCCAACCCACATGTAGGGAGGTCAGATGTTGTCCAGGAAACCAACCACAACCACCATCATTTCATTTTACCATGCAAAACACAAAACCTCTCATCAAATTTCACCGTTTTCAACAAAATAATGATGCACCAAGCAAGATCCTAACATGAAATACGACATTTACCGTTCAGCCAAAGCAAAATGGTCGGGGGTAAAAATAAAAGTTTTGTTTGACATTCTCTGATCCTGCAGAACTAATCTACTACATTACTGTGAATGATTCATCAGTCATAGTTTCATAATACGAAGCTGGAGGCCCGACTGTAGCTATCTGATGTTTGCTCTAGAAGAGCAAGTCTTACAATCAGTCTTACCAGCAATCAAATCAACTCCTGACTTCACTCAGGCATGAAAGCCTACGAATCACTTCGACTGAACTGAGAAGTATAATGTTACCTTTGAATGAGAACAGATTAGACACCACTAGTAGGTAACAACAGCAGAGTGAGAAACTTAATAAATGGAAAAAAAAATTCATGTTGCACTCAGGAAAAGCAGTGCTTTCAGCCACATCCACATACTATAATGCTTACAGTCGCAAAGAGAACAATGCAATCTTTGACAGGTAAAACCATGGCTAGTGGTCATCACGGTTGGTTGGTACGCACATGCTAACATTTAGAGTCCCAGCAATCTATCAGTCGGCCAGTAAGAAATGGCTGATATTGACTGATGGTAAATGTATTGGTACTGGTGTCTTTGCTGTCCAATACGTGCAGATAGTAAACAATGGACTGCATTTACATTAGGCTTTTCTATTCTTTCTACTACTAGAATCACTTCGCAGAGGCGGCTTTATAAAGGGTTCAGCATCTTGCCACATGTCGACTGGAAGAGCCACGGATCAAACCACCAACTGTCTGATGACTGAATGACCCGCTCTTGGCTACAGGCATGATATGAAAACTTTGTTTCACAGGACACAAGTAGTGTTTCAACAAATAAACAATCAATTCCATCCTTTGAGTTACACAGCTAGCCTGGCTTATAAATTACTGGGGCTACCAGGGCTAATGCAAGGCAAGTATGATGGAGGATTTGTCATTAAATGTTGTTGCATCTCTAAAAGTTCTAATAAATGATCCTTTAATAAAATACAGTTTTTATTGATGAATTATTTTTTTTTAAAAGTTCCGCTGTGCCTTTAATGCATTTCCCATCAGTCTCCACCTTTTCTGCAGGAACTACAAGCCTTAACCAGCAGGTCAGACCAACTCAGCTCTGAATCAAGAACCCAGAGCTTTGCTAATTTCTAAAGTGAATGCTGACCACTGAGCACTAAAGAGCTCACTGAATTTGTGCAAATTCATCAGGGTTGCTGGATGAGTCACTCGTCCACAACAATAAAACAACAAAACCCACAAAAAATCCCTTGGATATTCCTGCATCAGAAGACTCTGGTCTCTACTGGCTACCATTATCATTACACAAAGCTATGACAGGCCTGGCACCAAAACCACTCTGTTTAATGAACTGTGATATACATTTTTGTTTGTCTTTTAATTTGATGGAAAAGTAGACCTCAATCCTGAAAATAGAGAATATGACGGTTTTGAATCGTATCGTTTTGGGGATCAACAACTAGCTGAAAATAGGCCCTACGTAGGTTGAAGCCTCTCATTAATGTCAAGAAAGTGAAGATGTAAGTTTGCAAAAAATGGGAGAATAAACCTGCGATTATAAATAATGGCTGGTCTCCCTAACACTATTTTCACGTTGTGGTATTTTTGTCAGACTGCAGAACTAGAGGGGTTTCGAGTGCAGGACTGCCTGCAGGGCTTTGCTGCAGTACTTCAGAGCTGAAGGAGAAAGTGTGAAGGAGCTACATCTAAAATCATTGCTAAAGCTATAAAAATGGATCTAGTAAAGAGACTAAGGAGTGCAATGGGATTTGAACACAGAGACAGGCCGCTGTTAGGGGATGAGATCATGACTTAGAGCAGGTTCACAAAACAAATCCCATTATGAGAAAGACTTGTTTAATGGAGGGTTCATGTGCTCACACACCAGCGACACACACACACAGAAGCACAGAGTGAAAGGTAAAGATTTAACTTAAAATAACCCTCCAATAAAGGGGAACTGAGCAGGGCTTAAAAGGATTTTTACCTTAGTGCAGAGAGTATTTTGTCAATATGTGCATTCAGCTAATTAGGTCTCTGTGCACACTTCTATTCTCTCACCTTCCTGTTTGCTGTGGACCTATTACAATCAAACACACCAATGTGCTGGATAATGTGGAGAAATGGAGCCATTCACCAACACAGGTCTGATGTATGAAGCTAAATGGTCTTTTTCCATCTTTGTTCCATTTTTACTGAAGTGCTGGAATTCAGAGATCACAAAAACACCTCGATGTCAAGAAGATATTGCAATTTTGTCATTTCTATCTTGACTTCGTTTTCAGGAGGCCAGAGAGGGGTAAGGCGTTCCAAACATGCTTTCAGCACTCCTGGAGAGAGGCCGTTACTCCAGTAGCCAGCTCAGCAGTTAAAATGTTCCCACGTTTCAGGCATTTCCCTGCTGGAGGCCTCCCAGGTCAGGTGGGAGAGGATGGTTTGTCAAGTGTGAAGGAGGAAAGTGAAATAAATCAGTCTAGTCGAGCAATGAATGCCATAACAAGAGAGAGTATTTGGAACCGAATTTTGGCTGGTAATGTTCTTGCTGAGCGGCTGGATATCTGTTTGGTGGACAAATCACAAACAGTGAGGAGAGAACATAAACATCACTCTGGGAACACATATGTACATCTGTACAGCTGTGATGCCTTTGACAAACTTGCTCTGTAAACACATACACACTTTTATATCTGCATTTACAGTTGCTGCTGGTCAGCACTTTCACTGGAAAATCCCTCTGGTGCACAGAAAGTGTATTTCCAGTTTAGTGGCAGGTGGCAAAACAACCACTGGACATGTTCCCACTTTTCTATCTGGCTTGAAGTTGCCCTTGCTTAGCTGGAAAAAAGGGGGGGGGGGTATAATTCCAGGCACCAATCACAGTTAAGATACATTTGAATTAACATGTGATGACAGTTGCCGATGCTGCCAGGCTACAAAAGAAGAATCAGAGAATATCACTCATAAACACTCCTTGGAATGCACATCAGTGCATCCTGAAATGATTGAATCTTTATGACTTTGGGTTGAAACTTAAATGCAAACCTGTGACGGGGGGTTGTCATGCCCTCTGCTTTCACCTGTCTGTTTGTGTGTTTGCTTGTGACTGCAGGGCTGGAGTCAGGTGTATGGGAGCTGGGCATCAATCACCACATCACCTGCACTACAAAAGACCCAGCTCAACTTCCAGAACTCGCCTGATTGTAGCTTTTTGCAATATGTTCTGTCCTGAATTTTGCCTTGTTTTAATATGCTTATCTCTCCAGACTCTTGACCCAACTCCTGCCACCAGCTCCAGCCCTCGCCTGCCTGCTTCACTCCCGGATCTCACCATCAGGCTACATTCTGTCCACCATAGCCTGTCTCCTCCACTCTCTGCCACAGCCAGTGCTTCCAGGATCTTCCCTTAAAAACAACAATAAACCTCTTTGCAAACCTGCCAGTCATCTCAGCCTGTCTCTGCTTTAGAGTCCGCCAGCTAAACCTTAACAGGGGCTTTGCTTTGTTTAAAAGGAACATGAGCAAAGATTCAAGTTAAGGCACACAGATTTATAGAAAACACTGATTTTGACACAGTAGGGAAATTAAGATGGTTTGTATGTAAATTTAGATTGATAGTCTCACCTAGTCCCAAATGCTTGGTTAATCTCATGGCCCACTCTTTAATTACTTGCTCAACTGAGTTTAATTTATTAGTGCTCATAACAAACTAATTTTATAAAGTTTAATACCAAAATGAGTCCATACAGAGTTAAATCATTCATGGCTGGAGCAGATTTTCTATTACTTTATAATGTGCATTTTGACTTTGAAGACAATTACATTTTCAGTTCCTCTTTTCCTTTTCCAATAGCAATACGAGCAACACAGAGGAAGAGAGAGAGGTTGTGTGTGTATGTGTATGTATGAATTTATGTGTGTGTGTGTGTGTGTGTATGTGTGTGTGTGTGTATGTATGCTCTCTGGCTGGTCTTTTGTTTCCTCCAACAAGGGCAGAATGAGTGTAACCGTTACATCATCCTCTCCTCACAAGGCGTGGAGAAAGCTCCTCTGTATGACCATGTGATAGAGGGTTTGACATCATGTCTTTGCAGGCTATGGCTCCTTTTGTTTGCTTTGACAACAATTAAACAGTTAAACCAATCTCACGTTCAGCTTTCATTTATCTATAGCAAACTCTGTAAAAATGCAGATGATCCTCATGAATATTCTGTGGATGCGGCTGTTAGGCGACCCTGTGCCTTTTAAGGATAGCCTTCCTGGCTGTGTGCTGCCCAGTGCTGTCTTTAGTGGAGTGCTGCACTTGATGGATCGGGTCCCACTGGGGGTGGGAATTCATCTCTATGCATCTCTCTTGGTGCTTTGTGAGAGAAGGGGGTGAGTGGGCAGTGGGAGCATATTGTGTCACGATGCTCAGCGAGCAGGGAGGATGCAGGCGGGCAAGTGATGGAGGCATGGATGGAGAGAAGAGTAGATGGATGGATTTGGCAAGAGCACATACAAAATGAGGAGTATGTGCTCTCCCCCTCCCCCTCCAGACTCGTTCTGTTGTGTCACAGTGTGAAGGTAGAAGCAGCTGAGGCACATCAGTGGTACAGCAACACACAGTGACCTGGCCTGAAGAATGGCTGAGAGGGGCGTCAATCTTCATCACACACATGAGCGCACGCATACACACCGCCAAGTGCTCTCATTCTCCTGCACATTTAAATCACAGCCGCTATAACTGCATGCACTGCTGCTGAGAGGAGAAAAGAGGAGAGGGGGCACCCCTTCACAGATGTTAAACTCTGCTTGATTGACCATGATTATAGTCATTTAAGGGATACGCCCCTTTATGTCTTTGTCTTTTTTCCTCTCGCTCTCTCTCACAAACACCACTTATCACACTTAATGCTTAAAATTTCTAGATCTTAAAACATGCAAACCTGAAAAATCCACATAAATCAGTTTGTTTGGCAGCAAAACTCTTGTTTCAAAATTGCATTCACATCAGTTACATTCCAGCATAACACTTCCTGCATACACAATCATTATATCTCTGGCCTCTGACTGTGTGTTTGAGGAGAGGGAGCTTTTGTGTTGAAGAGCCATCTACAGTGGAAGCCTTGAAAGCAAACAATCGGCAGGAAAATGAAAAATGGTGGATATCAGGTTGTTGATACAATAGGAAGCTATGCTGGCTGAGCGAAAAAACCTTTCAGTTACCTATCTATGAAGACTGGCTGCAACAAACAATGACATGCATGGTCAGTAATCAGGAGAATACAGTCTTGATTAAGAGTTTTATTCCTCATATTATAAAATGTCAGAACACTGTGAAAAGATGTCTCAAGTTGCATACATTATATTAGATATTCAGTCTGCAACTATTTTAAATCAAGAAATGCAGCATTTCTCACAACTAAAGAACTGGAACTAGTAAATACTGAAAAATGATTGTCACAATTGTTTTGCCAGCTGATTGCTGCAGCTCTAATGAAAAGCATGTCTCACAAGATGCAATCTACAAAGATTTGTTTTTGTGCAACTCTTAAGATCCCCCCGGTCAGTAATTCCTACATTTTTTCCCCCAAAAGAATTCAATAACCTTGTTCAAAAATAAAAAAAAACTTTTACTCCACCACCATCACTGCAAATCCTCAATCTACAAAGATACACATTCTTGTTTTTTATGTTTTTGGAAGTTAAACACTGAACACCAGCTGTCTCCTACCTCACTGAAAAATCCACTCAGTGTTTGTTTACTCAGAGTTTCATGCTCCCACATTGTGTAAGTGTCATTTTGTGCCACAACTGGCTACAAACCAGTCATACTATCACAAAACTCTGCTTGTAAGTTTTCAAGTGCCATGAAATTTAAGGTTGGCACAGAAAACTAATGCAAGGACAGATTTCTAGAGTCAAACTACAAAATCAAAGAACAGTTACCAAAGCACAAACTTGAGCAGAGTTCCCCACCAACAATCTCTGAACACTGTCAAATGCTGGTAATCAGTGTGTGTACAGCAGCAGAAAACCCTGACAGTTTTTGGAGAGCACCAGACTGTGTGGTTTTGAACTCTCCATTAATAGTAAAATGTGTAAGAGCTCAAACCTCAGAGCGCGACAAAGCGGGACAAAATGCTAGGTTGTAGATAAACCATATGAAGGAGCAGGGCTCAGTGATGCAATAGGATAGCAGTGCTGAATTTAATAAAGTTGTTTTCCTGCTGTCTGGATGCAGACTGTTTCATGTAGAGACTGACCCGCAGGGCTGGGAGATAGCTGAGGGGAACAGAGCAGACAACAGGGATGCTAGAGGCCATTAAGAAAGACATCAGTAGACAGTGAAATGTCAAACTGTCTGGAAGATGACAGTAATGACTCAGTGACTCAGTATGTACTTAATAATACTCCTGTTGGAAAGGAGAATAAAATTACGGTTTAAAAAAGTGGCTTCTTTATTAGATACATGTGCTTTTTAAAGCAAACAGGAATCATCTCTAAGCAAGGGCTGCAACTCAGTGTAAAGTACTTTCACCACCAGAGTAGGCATTACAGTGTGTAACTTTGAATGTTGTATTGTTTGAGTTTTTGTTCCTAGACACAGAGGTTCCATCACATTGCAAATAGCCGCTCTCCGGAAATTTCTACAGAATACAGAGTGATCCAGTAAACCAAAAAACAGGCACATTAAAATAACATGCAGGTCCTGGCAGTTCTATGAGCCAAAACACTGTGCCAATGTGCCAGGTCAGGAGAGACAGGCCAGAAGCATTTCACCTACCAGACTGCAGCTCTCAGCAGCAGTGCTGTAAAGATGGATCTGTAAGGATGCAGGTCTACAGCCGGTATCTTATCAGCAACAAAAATGGATGACTGAAAGGTGGAAGAGAACCTCAATATAGAGTAGGAATTAAGTAGAAATGTCACGTCTTTTGGCTGTTCCTCATTTTTTGGGAGGGTTGCCACAGTAAAACATCTGCCCAATACTCTCACTGACGCAACCCTTCCCCAATCTCCAAATGCTTTGGAATAGTAATCAGGATGGCTCTTGCTAGTCCTCGGTGGCTGGGACACCACGGCTCACTGTTTCACCCACACATACTTTGCTGTGTGGACATGTGGAGGGTAAACTTTCTGTCTGTCTGTCTATGTATTGCTAAACAAGACCTGGTACTAATTAAAAATAAGTAAAATAAACATTTAAAAAATCCTTATTTTTGACCATTTTTTAAAGTCACTAATACACTTTTGCAAACATACATAACAAAACATAGATAAGCACTTGCATGATTACAATGATGAGACTAACATGGCGATGTTCAAACATGATGGTTTATGCCAATAGCTTTAAATATTTTTGGTCGTAAAATGATGCACAGAGCAAATAAATGTTTTGAACAGATGATGGAGACAAAATGTCAGATTCATTAACTAGGCACCATGAATGTATATATAGAAAAATCAGTCTTAATTCATTACTGAGATGAGATTTTTGAGATTTTTAAGTCTTGACCAGCCTGGTGATGCTGGTGATGTGGACAATGGCATTCATCTGTTAGCACTGTAATGCTGCTGTTCAGTAGTATTGTAGATGAATACAGCACCTCAAAAAGTAAAGATATTTTTTATCTTATCCAAGTTTGTGTGAGTGTTCATCAAATGGTAATTCCTTTTTGACTGAAGGAGTTCCAGTAAAAGTTGACAATCAGACTCAGAGCCTGGGAAGATAAGACATTAAAGCCAAACTAAACATCCTTTTTAGAGGTCTGAATCTGAATCTGACAGCCGAATCATCTGTATAGCTGCCTCTTGCATTATACTGTTTATTCAGATACCTACAGAAACAGCATGAGAGACACAAGTGCAGCGCCGACTCATTGACAGTAGGTGCATGGATCTATTTACCATGTAATCTGTGGGCACTTTACCTCAAATCACCATAAAATAACATGTTTGCAACTACAAGTTGAGATGAGCTTTGCTGAGCTTAAAAATTACAGCATTTTATTTGTCACAAGTATACAACGACTGAATACTGAATGTTTAGACATGAGTTTCTGTTAAGAAATATAACATGCAACCAGTCACTTTCAGCATTGCTCGTTACCTCTTTGCATCAACAAGACATTTGCACATTGCATGGCCTTGATGACATCCAGACTGAGCTGAAAGAAGCATCTGAAAGTAAGTGCAGGCAAGGTGTGACAATCAGCCTTTCAGATCACATTAACAGTAGTTTATAAGCAACACCTTGGTTTTACAACTAGGTGAAAATTAAATGGGAAAAACACCCACTGAGCTAATAAAACACAAACAAAATATTAAATCTAACGAGTTAACCTATTTCTCACCAGCAAATTTGCAACACGATGGCTCAAATAAAAAGAAACCATTTCCCCTTTGCCAGAACAACTGGCAGGTTACCAGGTAGATATAACCTGAAAAAATTGGTATCTAAAGAAAAAAAGTGCCACGCAAGTGCTACTCTGAAAGCTGGCACACTCTACTTTGGCCTTCTGTGACTATGAGATCCTAATGTTTCCACAACAAACCCTTGTCTGACTCAAATTCTCCTCTGGCAGGGTTTTATTATGGAAATAAGAGAATATGTCTTCCATCAGAAGCCCTAACACCAGCTCGAGCCCAAGCTCCTGACAATGACTCAGTTCAGTTCACTGCCCACAAAATCTCTCAGGCATTTTGCAGAAAACAGAATTACCGGTGGGTTTTTAACCCAGAAATAATCCTAAACATTACCAGGTCAACTTGGGCAAATATATGAAAATGTAAAGGACAGACAGAAGTGCACAAGACATGGCACCATGTAGCATTGCATACACATCCATCAGACAACCACAAACATTAGATTTGTTTGAGCAAACACTCTGCATGTTTAAATGAACAGCAATGTTTTCATTTATCCACAAGAAGAATTTTTAAGAATTTATATCATGTCAGGATTATTTGAGCAAAATAAACTGACTACATTATTGATCAGCTCATTAAACAAGCAAACAAGTTTGGCTAGGGCAAGATTATGCATTAAATATAGTGATTGACACAGGAAACAAATACAGATGAATTAATCCTTTAACAAACAAAGAGGATACAAGTTTTCGCTTGGGGCTGTGTTCACTCAAGAAGAGACGGGAGCCGAGCTGAATACTGAAACCAAAGAGCTACAAACACCCCGGCAAAACAAAAAGACAGAGGTACTTTGAAGCAATATGAAAACCACAAAGGGGAACACATTCTTGCTGTGATTTGCCAGTGTGACCAGCCAGCTCACACAGCTGAGATAACAAAAGGACAAGCAATCTCCTGCCTACGGACAATTCGTATAAGCTGAACCGTTTCCTTTCTGCAGTGAGTGAATAGATGGATGCTGTGGTGTAACCTGAGTTACATCAACAAATAACCTGCACATGATGTAAATGTAAGCCTTATAGCAATCACTCCCTCTGCCCTCCTGACAGCCTTTTGAAAGAAATGTAGCTGACTGCTGACCCCTACTGGTTACCAAACATAATGACATAGTTTTCAGAGTGAGAAAGGCAGGGATATTCCTATACATCCAATTCATATGATGAAATGCCATAATTTAGCTGGATTTTCCTCATTCAAAACTCATGTGCATTTGCTAAAATTAAAAATATTCTTACATTGATGTGGAATAGTCATGACAACTGAATCCTATCCTTTTATCCACTACACCCACTCTTGCTGTGTATCCTTGGCATTTAAAGAATATGAAAAAACAACAGCTTATATTAAACAGCTGAACCATTCTGTCTTTACAACCCATGTGTGAAGAGAGCATAGTCAGAGGCACTGAACCAGGACTGGCTGCTTTTTTAATATCATACAGATTTCCTGCAATAACACCAGATTTTTTTCTTAGACTTGGTATATCTTTGAGTGTTGTCTTTATGTTAAAGTGATGAAATTTTCTTAACCTTACCAGACTTTTCTAGTTGTTTAAATATTTGCTGTTGCTCACTTAGTAACTATATCAACATCACTGATGACTAAAGACAAAAAATCTGTTTATAATTTGTAAAAGAACCCACAGTCAGTCCAGCAGTACTTTTACAATAAAGATAGAGTTATTCAGTCATGAATTGCTCTATCAATTAAGATTTTTTCCATAAAACCAATTTCAGCACTCAAGCTTTCTAGCATCCTGCTCTCTAAAAGAAACAATCTGAAAAACACTCCCATAAAAATCTGATCTCATATCACCAAAAAACACATGATCCTAAATTTCCTTCGATACAAGTGTGAGTGTACCCTATCAGATCCACCTTAAATGCTCTTTCCTTTCAAATTCCACACCCTCAGGTTGTAATATTGATGTTCTGTTAAAAAATGTTATACTCAAGCTGAGATATGCCTATGAGTTTGTGAAGACTGTTTTAAACGTTCAAAGACTTCTTCCGGTGCAGCAGAACAAATTAAACAAACTGAATTACTGTGTAAAATCAGTGGAGTGTTAATTGTTCTAATTCTCACTGTTTTTAGGTTTCAGTGAGTACATTAAACCCCTGGGTTTTTTGGAAAGTATTCCACTACTACACCATTACTACTACTGTTACACTCTGGTAATAAACATACATAGGTTTATACTTAGAGCACAGACAAACTATAACAGTCTTGACAGAGTTTGTTTCAACAATCCAACAATCCCGTCCATGTAAATCCTACCAGTTCTGGAGTTTTTAAGACACTCCAGTTCAGCTAATAACAGTGAGAGATACAAATCACATCTGCGAAAAAGAAATGATGCACAAAGCATTTGTGAGAAAACTGCACCAAAGAGCTGCTGGCAAAGTGTGGTGTGAATGAGATAAAGGCAGAGGGGAAAAATCTGTGACTCCACAGCTAAACAGCCACTGACAGTCGAGGACAGAGAGCTGCTTTGATGTCAGAATGCAATTTTAACAATGTTAATCACTTCGATCTTCAGGATGGTTGCGGCAGCTACCTGCCTAATAGACAGGAAGAGAAGTTGGAAGATAGACCTACAAAAAACTTCAACCAATTCTCCACTAAAAACCTCAGTTGGCAGAGCTGTGTGAAGTTGGAGTGAATGAGGTCATGCTGGATTGTGTATTCAAGAAAATATCAAACAAATGCAAATCATCAAACATCTTCATGGAATCAACAGCGAAAAGGACGAATTCTGCTTGATGCCGATTGAAAGAGACGTGTGAGTCATACTTCTGTCTTTATGAACATCATTTTTCCATTTCTCACCCAATACTGCAGGCAAATATCTAGAGAGGAGCATGAGTCTTTGCAAAAACAGTGAAGTTCAAAGTTCTGTCTCCAGCATGATTGACATCCATGGTGCTGTAATCTTATAAAGCCAGTTACACTAACATTTAAAAACCCCACCGGGATTGTAAACACACTGTTCTGAGGGAAGTCCAGCCCCAGACTGAACTCTTGATCGTTTGGAATCTAAGTGACTAGAGTTACCGTTAACGTGGTGAAGTCTTTAAGGAGAAAAGCTTTCAGGACTTTACCTGAATTGTGCCAAAGTCCACGTTTTCATAGTGGAAGTGAGCGCATTCTGCTAGTTTTGGGAAGTGGCCCTTGGTGAAGGAAAGTCTGAAAACAAAACACACACACATCCACAGTTTGGTGGGCAGTTCATCCTCTGCTCATGAAAACACCTCAGAGTGTGTGTAACTTGTATAAGAAGGAGAGTGCAGTGCAAACAGGAGGAGTGAAAGGAGGAGGGAGACACAGAAATAGAATAAGAAAATGGAAACAGAGGCGATAAAGAAGCAGTTCAGAGAAGAACAGAGGAGAGATGTGAGAGAGGTGGAGGAGACGGGCAGAGGCAGGTGTGTGTTTGTGTGTGTGTTCGTGTGTGTGCTTATAAGTCTGTGTCTACTCACTTCTTGACATTCTTGACCTTCATGCTGGCCGTGCTGCTGCTGCAAGAACGCATGAGGGGCTCCGTCCTCAGCTCAGGGATCTCTGCACTCCTCGCCTAAACACACAAACACACAACAACGTTAGCAATCAGGCTTGTGCATGCAAATAAATCTCTGCCACTGTCATATTGTTGGAAAATTTACATTTTCTTAAAGTCAAATAGCTAAAAGGCTTTAAACGTCAAATACACTCAGTTCAGTTGGCTACAAATAACACTGATTGCCAAGTGTGAGACAGATTGCCTTTCCTGATCTTAAAGTGGTGCAGTTTAACAGATTTTAATGAACTCCAACTCTGTTTTAGTCAGACTAGCCAGCGATTGAATTTCACATAGTTAGGTCATTTTCCAAGCTGGCCAGAATAGTCAGCAGGTGGAGCTTTTATCTAACCATGATCTCTCACCTGGGACACACAGCCTGCTCTGAGGCAGGTGAAGTGTTCAGTTATGATGGCGCTGTACCCCAAAAAAGTAATCCAACACAGATAAACCTGTTAGGTTAAAGCAGTTATCCTGCTAACCACAAATCCTCCTTTGTAACAGAGGCCTGTGGTGATTTTTGAGCATTCTGCATCTTTCCCAGTCTTTTCTTTCCCCTGTCCCAACTTCTTTAAACATGTCACTGGCTTCAAATTCTGAATTAGCATATATTTATAAATGACTCTGATGAGATAAAACATTCAGTATTGTCACTGTTAAACGGTCTGCATGTTTGCTCTAACATGATATAAGAGGAGTAAAGTCAGGTAGGTCAACTGATAAACTGTTATGGCTTATTAACTTTTAATGTATGAACACAGAGTTCTATTGGAACAAAACTGTAGTCTACTGTAGCATTATAGCATATAAAAGCTGTTTTGATGAGTTGACCCATCACCTGTTTAGAGAAATAGTGATTACTTTGAGACCCATCATGATCAAAAATACATTTTGAAGTATTTATCCTTTAAACCTGCCTGTACAACAAGTATACAATTAAAATATTTTTCTGACATTTTATACCAAAATCTCTCTCTTTTCTCTTCTTTTCTATAAAACATTTGAAGGCTCCTTTGGACCTCAGGGTGTTTACATAAACCCATGAAATGCAATTTGGGGAGACTAGGCAACACATCCATCATGTTCTGTTCAACTATTCATGTTCAACTATTTTAACTGTCAATTATGGGAGTTTGTACTGCAGCTAGCCATGCACTATTTCACAGGTAGGAGTGGCTTTGGATGTAATTTGTCCAACATTTGTAACTACATCTACATAAATGTTGTCGAGGTCTAATGAATTTGTGCCTCCCTCATTTTCTTTCCTCCTATTAATGTGTGTGCGCACACACACACACACACACACACACTCAAATCATTAAACCACCGTAGCCTTTGCCACGATGCTGCCTGAGTTCCTCAGTTCATCTGGTGAGGCATGACTTTGACCAGTCGAATACTGCAAACATACATTCCTTGTCCAGCTGTTTGTAATATGAACTACTTCAACTGTTTACCTCATGATCATTGCGTCGAAAGAAATGCCCCAATGCATTCATCATAACCTCAAAGTATAATGTTAACATAGCTTACGTTAGCTAGCTGGCTAATCACATTTCCTCCAACAGCATGTGAAGCTTACTTCACTGTGCTTGCAGATGCTTGAGGAGGAGTTTTTTTAAAGCAGAGATCTCAGTGCTTGCTGGAGGCACAATACTTCTTCTAACCTTGTAACCGCTGTAGTTTTTAGATTTTGATATAAATAGTGGTTGTGGCCTGGGACTGTCACTGGAAGCTGCCTCTTGTTCTGGGTTTTTCTTGGTCATCATCACATTGTCGTCAGAAGACAGGTGGTGCTTCTCTTCTTTTTAGCTACGACAACTTGCTTACATCTACAAAATATACTCAAGTTACAAAAAAAAAATGTAGCTTTAAAAAAGCAGCATAAAAGCACCCTAAAATCCACATTAGAACGGCCTCAGAGATTGTTTTAAATGTTTCAGATACTAATTTTTGGTTCTCTTTTGTTGTAATACACAAAGCTACTTCTGTCACCACTTTTTTAATTGTGGCATGGCAGGATCTTTGAAATGAGATGCTGAAATCCTGATAATATAGCATTCATTTCCTTTTTGGCAGGTTTTAACATTTCCAAAGCAATGTAAGATAAATACTACTATTTTTAATTATGTACCAGGTTAGTTGGTTCTTTGTACAGTTAAAGGCATTAGTTACATTAGTTTTCTTAAAATCTTTTTCATTTTCAAGCAAAATTGGTAATGTAACAAGAAAAATCCCCAACTGAGTCTATATTGACTCAAAGTGAGAAATTGAAACCTTGTCAATAAAAATCTAAATTGAACTGATCCTGAAAATGAGTGGTGATACCCAACCCTAATATTATTTATTTTATCCAGCATTAAGATAACAAGTTTGAGGCCTGCCTTGCTGAAGGTGGGACAGGAACGCAGGCAGGGACTGTGCAGACACTCCTAACGTCTAAGTGTGAAGTGTTATGAAACAAAAAGATTTCACCGTGCTCTGTACATTGCATGGATCTTTTCTTGGAACAGCACATTCAACTTTCACTTTGTTTGAAGTTTATATCTGTGTTTACCAGTTTGATCAGCAGATGCCTTTTCACTGCACTGAAGGAGCACAGGTCTCGTTTGTTTGTTAGCTTCATGTCAGGAGTTACCTTGCTTATTTCAGCTTTGTACTACAGCAGATTAGAAAGCTCTCCAATAGTCACATGGAGGAATCTGTACATCTTGAATAATACAGGAATTGTTTTCAGTTCTATTTTCTAACATTATATTGGCAGGATCAATAGACACCAATTTAACATCCCAAACACATTTTGTAAGACATGATGAACACCACTCACTGGAATACAGAGTGGGATTAAAGAATCACTCTACACGGGACTTCATGGACAGTTGCTCTCCTTGGTTGTTTCAAGAATTTGTTAACAAAGCCACTCAGTTGCTTCATGAACTTGAATTAGAATGAAAATTAAATGCAGCTGAGGTCAACTAAACATTTACAGAGCCTTCTGATGCAAAATTTCATCATCATCATTCTGGCATTTTAGTAATCTGACAGCAAGTTGTTAGAGGACACCCAGGAGACAAAATAACTTCAAGTAAAGGTAAGGAAAATTCCAAAGACATCTGTATGAAAGTCATTTTTTAAAAAAATCAAGTAAGCAAAGGATCTTTATAAAATAAGCTTCAGGGATCTGCTGGCCAAGAAGAGAAGGCCAAGGTGGACCAGTGCAGTGAAAGTTTCCTGTGTTCAGCTTATGACTCTACAGCCAGACGGTCCGCGACAGTTAAGGTGGTATGCAGATGAGGACTTGTTTTCTGAGACAGCTGAGACGATCTACACAACCTCTATACAAGGTGTTAAGGGGACAAGTCTGACAGAGGCAGACAAGAGACGGCCATCGTTTAGGAGCATCAGACATTTGAATGATGATACTATACAGACCATCACTAGAAAACTGAATTTATCTTTTAAGATCTCTTTCAAACAAAGAAACTAGAAAGAAACTAACTTTTCCTGGTTTTAGCTTCTCTTTTATTTGAATTTTGCCGTTTTATACCTTTTTATGTTATCAAAACTAAACAGCACTTCATTTTTAACTGTCAGACAAAAGATCAACACGTCCAAGGTGGTAAACACATCACCTCGGACTCTGGTGTATTGCCATAAAGGGTTTTTTTTCTTCTAATTTCTGTCATTTTATAGACCAAGTAATTAATCACTTAATCCTAACATGTCAAATTAATCCATGATGAGAATATTTAATTGCAGCCCTAATGTCTAAAGCTTACCAGCCTACCAAAAACTGCCATTCGTTGCCACTTATACGAAATATGGAGGTTGAGCTTATTTTATATTTTCTGCTAGCACAATGGCGTGAGCGTGAATGTGTGTGTGAGCGAGTGAGTGTGTGTGTAACCAAAAACAGCCACAGGCTCATTCCAAATGCTTTTCTGACTGTGTGACTTTGATGTTGTAAATTAATGTGAAAGCCTGAAAACTTGCTGAAGCCTGTTCATAGTCCATGATCCAAACTGTATGTCATGTCAAATCTATAATTACTGAGAGCGCTTTTTACCCTTTATTTGATCATTATGTTGCATTATGGGACTATGGGCATGTGTTGTTCCTTTATGCCGGCTCTGCGGTCGAAACGGACTATGATCCATCCTAAACAGTGCAACAGGGCGTTGGTGTGACAGCTTACACTAAGTTGCTTACTGCGTTTTATCACCTCCTCAAAACCACCGGAGACATACATAATGCATGCCACTCCAGTGCAGAGTCCCTCTCGTATCAAATATTGAACAAAGAATAGCAGACATGCAGTATTAAAAGCCCCGCCTCTGATCAATATTCATTAGCCTGGTGAGATTGTTGTTTCTCTTTCTCTCTATTGCCCAATCGAAGTGAGCACTAGCACTAGGGCTCCAACCACGCGCCGACCACGGGTAGCTCGGCATGTTACCATGGAGACGGCCTCATTTTCACCGTGCTGTTGATGCAAGAAGCAAGACCCAAACCAAAGAAGGGAGGAAAGGAAATGATGAATGATGCTGTCTGGTGAATGGAATCCAGCATGGAGAGATGGGCTGAAATGAAGAGATGACACAGGAGTACACAGATGGCAGGTAGAGGACCATCAATGCAAGATGTCTGGAGCAGGGTGGCTTTAGGACGCCAACAGTCACATGCATTAATCATGAATGTGAGACAGTGTTTCAGGATAAGAGGAGACGCAGTTTGGACAGGAGAGAAACACACAAGCAATCAAACTCACTGGGCTTAAAACAGATGCTGATTAGAATGTGACAGACAGCAAACAGCCAATCAGGTTATCAATGGATCAGATACTCAGAGAGACACTGTATCACCAACATCAATATGAGTTTCAGCTCACCAGAGATGGAAGCAGAACACTGATGCATCAAGTGTATTCAAAGTCAAAACTGTCTTACAAAAATATGTCTTCTTTTTGCAAAAGGACCATCATAATCACTGTGTGTGTTTGTGTGTTTGTGTGTGTGTGTGAGTGAGTGAGTGAGTGAGTGAGTGAGTGAGTGAGTGAGTGAGTGTTTATCTAACCATGGCACTGATGGTCTCCTCCCAGTCAGGTCTTTCTCTGGGATGGATGTGAGCCAGCTCGGGCACAATATCTTCGTCCTCCAGGTGACGTCCAGGCCTCAGGCTTCTAAAGCACACACACACACACACACACACACACACACACACACACAGATTTAGAACAACTACATTTTGTTGATTATTAAATAATCACTTAGTCTTTGAGTGAACTGACATCTAGAAATGCCTTGTTGTCAAAACAAATTTAAATTTGCATGTCAAAAAAATCAGCACTGAAACAGTGCTGCAAATAACATGGTAAAGAAGCCAAAGTAAAACAAGTAAACTTGAGGGAAAAAAATTGTAATGCACTAATAAATCAGCCATGTAACTACGCATTTTATTGATTTCAGTAGATGCAAGATGAGACATTTAAGGGGGGGATTGTCTGCATTTTTCAAGCAAACTTTTCTTATTTCTAACTTCTAAAATGTGAGGATTTGCTGTTTTTCCCTTAACAGAGTCAACGAGTCTCTAGTCTCCTAGTATTAGGTAATCCAAAGAAGTTTGATCTTTTAAACTAAGTGATGAATCAATAATTGGGAAAATTACAAGCGAACAAATCAATAATGGAAATATTATACATGCAATAATTAGCAGATATAAAGTAGGCCAGCCATACTGCCCGATGAGGGACTTCTGGGAGTAAAGCAAAGAGCTGTAGTCTTGGAGAATGAATGACCAAGGCTGTAAGGAGAACATGTTCAGAGCAGGGCTCAGTTCAGACCACTTGGAATATAACAGCTAGAATCTAGAGGTTAACGAAGGAAATGGAACGGGACAGAACGTTCGATAATTTGACAAAGTTTTAGACTTTCCTAAAATAAAGTCTAAAACATCCTTTATAACTGACAG